>CAUYON010065025.1:0-31274 GCA_963573935.1 Arctocebus calabarensis
CTGGAACATATTCTTCTTAGCAAAGTATCTCAAGAATGGAAGAAAAAGTATCCAATGTACTCAGCCCTAATATGAAGCTAATTTATAGCTTTCATATGAAGGCTAAAACCCAATTATAGCATAAGAATACAGGGAAAGGGGAAAGGGAGGGGTGGGGAGGGGGGAAGATGGGTAGAGGGAGGGCAATTAGTGGGATCACACCTATGGTGCATCTTAGCAGGGTACTGGTGAAACTTATTAAAGGTAGAGTATCAATGTCTGTATATAGTGATCAAGAAAATGCCATGAAGGCTATCTGTAACAGTATGATCAAAATATTTCTGAATGTATTTGAATTGTGTCCTATGATTGCACCAATGTACATAATTATGATTCAATAAAATTATTAAAAAAAAAAGAAGTTTATGCTGAGCCAAATGTGCATGACTGTGGCCCGGTGAACATGGTCTCAAAGAAGTCTTGAGAAAATGCAGCCAAGGTGGCCAAGTTACAGTTTGGTTTTATACATCGTAGAGACAGGAATTGCAGTTAAAACCATAAATCAGTATATGGAAGATATACATTGGTTCAACCTGAAAAGCCAGGATATCTTGAAGCAAGAGGTTAGGTGGGTTTTAGTTGGCTATTGGTTGAAAAGAGTTAAGCTTTGTGTAAAGACTGGACTGAGTAGAAAGGAATGCTTCAGTTAAGATAGGGGTTCTGGAGAGGCTCAGTGGCTCACACCTGTAAGTCCAGCACTCTGGGAGGCTGAGACAGGTGGATTGCCTGAGCTCACAGGTTAGAGACCAGCCTGAGCAACACCTCATCTCTAAAAACAAAAAAACAACCAGGCATTGTGGCAGGCACCTCTAGTCCCAGCTACTCAAAAGACTGAGACAAAAGAATTGCTTCAGCCCAGGAGTTTGAGGGTGCTGTGAGCTGTGATGCCAGAGCACTCTACCAAGGGTGACCAAGTGAGACTCTGTGCCCCCTACAAAAAAAGATAGGGGTTCTTCTAGAATGCTTGAGTTTAGATTGGGGTGGTGGTCTTCTTTCTGTCAGGTTGAAAAGTAAGGCACATTATACGGGGTTAATAAAAATCCCTTCAATGAGATTTTATCCTTTGTATGGATGACTCAACAGCCCCCTTAGAAATCTTGGAAGTGTGAGTTTAATCCTCAGTACTAAATGAGTGAATGCAAGTTAAGAGCTTAGAATAGTACCTCGCATAAAAGTAAACACAATACATTAGCTTTTATTATTATCATCAAAAAACAAAACATTATTTTTTTAATCTGTAGAAGACCAAGCCAGCCATTGGGAAAAATATTTTCTGTAGCCAAGAGAACATTACTGAGAAAAGTTAAAGATATCTTTCTAATACTCTTATTGTTAGTCTTGAACCAAGTAGTAGAATGGAACCTAAATGACAAAGTAATGAAATCTGCCTAGTTAGCTAACACACCTTCCCTTTGCCCTTGCCCCAAGGTCAGCTCTCGGAACAAGGACAAATATATAAGAAGTAGCATTTGTTTTATAAAAATTACTTGTTTTGTGGGAGAACAAGACCACTTACGTGATAGTATTTTTTGTTTAATAAAACACTAAAAGGTGAAAAGAAAAATAGTGATTTACCATAAATGTTTTTCTATTAATATAATCTGTTCTCCAAATTAGAAGAATGAGTAAATACAGCATACTTCTTAAGATTTTTTCATTCTCTTATGTTCATGAATACTATCTTTTATGGAGAGTTGGGAAAAAAGATAGGAAAATGAAGACAAAGCATGAGAGAAGAGAATGTTCCCACTTAGTTTTTAAAGGATGAAGTGCTTCAGTAGCCTTAGAACCTCCTCTAGTTCTAAACATAAAAGTGAAGACTTGCTAAATTTGATCTCTAAAGCCATTTAGAGGTAGGTGCCATATTATGTGTTCATAGTTCTGTGGCATGGCCTTAGGTATAGTTAATGAAGCTGAGCAAGGTCTGAGCGTGTCTCAGCCAAGCATAATGCATAATTAGTTATGGAAGAGTGGCATTAGTTGAAGGGTGAAAGAAAGCACAATGGAAAAGGTATCTATAGTGGGGAATTTGTCTAGTGCCACCAATAATTACTTATCCTCAGGGGCCTATTTCTGTAGTCCAGGCTTAAGTACTTTCAAATAGTTGATTCTGAGTCTCTTGCCTCCTCACTAATATATAAGTCTTTTGAGTTTCCCCAAGGCTAGGAAATAAAAGATAGGGTATTATTGCCATGGATTAGTCTTCTAATGCCTGAAGATAATGGATTTTCCATTTCATTTGACACCCAGATTTGTGAGAAATGCTAATAAGGAGTCAATCTTCATCTTGTTGGCAAGATAACTTCCTGGAAAAGGCCTCACAGGCCAATGCTGGATTTTCTTATGAAATGATGTTCATTGGAGTTTTATAATCTTAACCAAGGGCTTCATAACCAGCTTTTCATAGAATCAATATTATAGAGTAATTATAAAGTATAGAGAATAAAATGTCTTAACACAATAATTAAATAAATGAGGCTATATTAACTAGTTTGATGTAAACATTCCAAATTGTATTTAAAATCAGCACATGTACCCCATAAATGCATTTATGTTAAAAAAAATAATAATAATAAGTAAATCAATTCCAAAAAGATATTCTAGTGTTTGAGAAACTAAATTTTTATGTAATTTTACTATAAGGTCATAGTAAGCCATGTAGAATTTTTTTATATATTTCCTATCACATTTTAATTTTAAAGAACTAGAAGGTAACAATATAGATGCATTGGTGTGGAAATTCAGAAGGCTGACATTTGACATGTTCTTTCAAGGAGACCAAGAACCACTCAGATTAATGTCTCAGATTAAGAAATCATACATTCCCACATTATCTAGCCCAAGTTATAGAGAATAAATATTTTGTTAGATCAGTCTGATTTAAGGATTTTATTTCCTTATAATTGCCTGAGAAGTCTATCGTGCTATCAATCATAATTGCAGGGGATACAAACACAAGTATGTTAGTTGCTATAAGTTACATCTGTGTATTTCCAAGACTTCCCTGTTTACCAATAGAAAAGAATCTCTTCAGTACCCACTTTCTGTTCATCTCTGCCAGTTTGGAAAGCCCTTTTTATTCCTTTGATATTAGTGTGGATTTATTCTGACCTTATATTTACGTAAATTTTATATACAAATATTTCAAAAAAAATATTTTAAAAGTGCCATGTAAAGGTATACATAATTATTGAAACCATTCCTGTAAGGAAGGCTGTTCCCTTCTATGGTCTCTATATGGAAAAAAATCCCCAAGTCCTTGATTCTTATATCTAAAATTCCATCACATGAACTAAATTCAGTATGTAGGCCATCTGTCATAGGTCACAGCCATGTCATTAGATCTTAAGCTCTCAAAAAAAGAAATATGGATGTGGTCCCTACACTAGCAAATCTTAGAACATAATTTGAATCTTTACCTCTAGATGAATCAGTAATTTGTGAATATTAATGTGATTATAACTGAAGTAACTGAGAGCTCTAAGTGTAGTTTCATAGCTCCTATATATATTTTTTCACAGAAAGTATATTTATAGATAGATATATATAAAACCAACAACAAAATAAGCCAAACGTCCATAGATTTTTAACCTAAAAAGAGCAAAGTAATTGAAAAAAGAAAATTCAGTATTTCAGTCATAATCTTCTAAGACTCGTGTCTATTTGAGAATGTTTTTTGTCTTGTTAACCACAGAGAATAGTTGGAATGAGTGGATTATTTTATTTCCATTGCTTCTCCTGCATAGGTCCTGAGGGACAGACTTGATGATCTAATAAGTCTTTTCCATGTCTAATATCTATAATTTTGGCCATTGTGTGGCAGCTTCTTATTGCTTTAAATAAGCCATCTTAATTCAAAAAACATACATCTGGATTTGACCTGCCTAATATATGTAAAGAAGTGTGTGTCCCTTTAAATCCTCAACAGGGACTCTCTGAAACAAAGGAGACTGAAAGTGAGCAAGAAAAAAAAGGTAGAGGGGAAAGGAGGAGACTATGAGTCAAACAATTTTCTGTTTATTTAATTTTTCAGTAATGAGATTGTCCTTTAGGCCTCCTTTAATCATTTGTTAAAATTTAATCTGAGCATTAGTACATTCTTACATTAGTAACTTCTTTAAACTGTTGATTCTGTTCCTAGAAGTTGTCCTACCATTAACTAGCATTTTGTTTCACAGATTTTAGTCATCATCCCTGACCAATTCTTGGCCTCATATTCCCTCTTAAATACTTAAATATCTGAAGAGGAAGTGCTATCTATGCTCCAGCGTCAACCAGTGATGGTCCTCAGGCCAGGTGTGTTGGGAGCATTATTACAAATACATAATAACTGTCTTCCCCTCAGCTAAATATATCACCAACACTATTAGTCCATACGTCTGATTGATATGCTGGAATAGCTATCCTTTATTTTTCCTGCTTAGTTATTTTAATTTAATATGTAGGTCTTGTGAGCTGCTTTCGGTTAATGTTTTCCCATATTTAGTTACTTTCTGAGATTATTCTTCTAGACAGGGAGAATAGAGGACCATGTCTGTGTGTCTTATTTTCCATCAGTTTGTCCTGTCTCCCTTCAAAATTAATTCAGGCTGAATGCTGAATTTCTTTTCTGAGTCTTTCTCCAGGTCCTTACATATAGTTACAAGCAGATCAAAATTAGAATTCTTTGGGGGTGCTTTCTCTACAGCTGTGCTCTGTGGAAGACTCATATATAGCATATATGTTTCAATAAAAAAGTAGGATTTTGTACATTTATCCATTCAACAAATATTTATTGACCACATACTGTAATCTGGGCACTTCATTAAATTAATTTAACTGCTCCCATATGTAGAACCCAGTGCTTCAGCTATAACTTAGCCTTTAATGTCATATTTGAGTTGAAATTGAAGTTATAAAGTAACATTTATTTCAGTAGTTTAGTTACTTAGACTAAAAGAAAGTCATCTCTCATTTACTTGTTTTCCTTCAAAAGAAGATTGAGTGGAATACAGGGAAGTATAATCATTTAGATGTTAGATGTTCAGGTTTTGAGTCTTGACTCTGTCATTGAACTATAAGATTTAGAATAGTCATTTAGTCTCTCCAAGCCACCAATTCTTGCCTAGAATGGGTATAGTATTCCCCCTACTTTCCAGAATTATGGTGTGGTTCACATGAGATAATGCTCGTAGACATACTTTGTCAACCATAGACATCGTGCAAATACATGGCGTGCATAAAATGGATGACTACTAATTCTAATTGAAACTAAATGATAAAGATAAATCATCACAAGGGATAAAGACAACAGAGAATTAAAAATGAGAACAAACTTGAAAGACAAATGAGACCAAATTACTGGTTCTTCATCCTAGCTGAACGTTGAAATCGATTCCTGAGCCCTTCCTCCAGAAGTTAATTGATCTGGAGTGCAGTCTGGATCTCAGGATATTAAAAAGGTCCCCAAGTGGTTCTAATGTACAACCAGCCAGTGCTAAGAAATGTCACTGTGCCAAGGAGATCAAAAAGAGACCTCCAAAAGTCTAGTTATGAAGATAAAATGTATAAACTCAAAAGAGATAACTGTCAACACTAGAAGGAAATGTTTGTCTAATGAATGATAGAAAAAAATAGTGGAACCCATAAGTGTCCAACAAAATAGTCTATAGTAGCATAGGTACACATCTCACCACTGGGAAATAAAAGCAGAAGAATAAAAGACAGGAAATTTAAAAATCTTTTCATTACTTTTAAATTTTTCATTTAAAAGTATTAGTTTTTAACCATGTTTTTAACCATAACATGAAAGCTATAGAGTGAATTGAGTGGCACTAGGTATATAAACACAAGTGTAAGCATTATTTTCACGATTCTTGTTCCCTATAGTAAATATTTATGTAATGGCTAATCTGAGTTGTTATAACCAATCACGGCTGATTCCCCTTAATGTGCAGACTTGTAGTCTCAAGTCATTTATAGAAATGCCAAAAAAAAAAATCTCCACATGAAAGAGTGACATTTTATGCCTAGCAACATAACCATATCAGCAATTGGGAAAGTATATAGTAGTTAGCACAGTCCTGAAATAAAATACTAGAAACAAAACATTGCCTTTCATTGTGGTGCTCAGGGTCCACTTCCCAGAGCACTGTCCTAATTTATGCCCAAGGGTTCAATCTGATCCTTACTGTTAGTTACCAAGAAAATGTCATTTATATTTTTTCAAGTTTAAACACAGAAAAAGCCAAGAAAGTTAAAAAAAAAAAACCGTAAGGCTAAAAACTTAATTCCTAATGTGAAAAGTTGTTCTTTAGTCTGCCAAAAATTTTTTCAACTGGGAAAAGACAAAAATGTTCAGTAACATCAGGCTTCCCATGTTCTCTCCTTCTTAGTTTCCCTTCGTTATACACTTGGTCAATCTCACTTCCTCTTCCCAGCTCCTTCCCTTCTAAAAGCACTCCTTGTTTTCTTTTGTAGTCTGCTTCTTATACCTACTAAAGGGCTTTGAAGTTCCTCCCCAAGGTTTTCTGGTGTCTGTATTACTCTTGAGCCTCTTATCACTAACTCTGTAGTTAGGTTGCAATACTTAGAAGTCTAACTCTTGAAGAGACCAGTGAATCCAACAGTTGGTATCCTTACTAGCCTCTTGCATGAGTTGAAGAAAAGCTCATAATTATAAGTCTGAAATTTTAGAGCAGAGAGTGCAAACTTGGAGAGCAAAGTCATGAAAGGGACCAAGGGTCATGGTCAGGGATAGTATGAAAACAATTTTTCAAAGCCTGCTACTTTATACAGCCTTATCTAGGGACAGTTCCCCAGAACTAGATTTTAACTACTCAATAGAAAAATACCATTTCAAAGCTTTATGGTGATTGTTCATCTCTTCCAGTGATAGCAGTGAAGAGATGGCTTAGATCTCTACTGCATTATGTGTACCATAAGACCCTCTTTTATGTGTTAGGTATCTGTTTTCCTCCAACCAGTGCCTAATCTAGTGTCTGGTACACAGTAGGCATTCAGTAAATGTTTGCCAAATGAATTGGGTTCACTTTGTAATTATACACACTATTTACCTTGGTTATAAAGAAATAACTCTAGCCATGTAATTTTTCTATTCAGCTAGACCTTTCTGATGAAAGTATACTGTGCTGCCATGTAGAAAACCAACAACTTGAAAACTTAGGGGTTTTTTTTACTTTTTAGTACTGTTCAAGTCCAAATATTCTTTCTGCCTATAATATACAAATCTAACCTCCCAAAGAAAGCATCGTTTTTTGTTTTATTTTACTAAGTTTTAATTTATATACAATAAAATTCACTCTTCTATAGTTTGACGTACATAGCCTTATAAACACCATCTCAATTAATATGGAGAACATTTCCACTATCATAAACAACGTGCTGATAGTGCATTACAATCACTCCTCTCCTCCCACCACCCCCAGTCCTGTCAACCACTGATCTTTTCTTTGACTTACAATTTTCCCTTTTGTAAACTTTCATATGCACCGCTTTGAGTCTGACTTCTTTCATCTAGCTTAAGCATTTGAAATTTATCCATGTTGCTGCATGTATCAATAATTCACTCCTTTGTTATTGCTAAACAATGTTCCATTGTATGGGTGAACTATATTTTATCTGTGTAAAGGACAATTGGGTTATTTTCAGTTTTTATTAATTACAAATAAAGTATACATAAAAGCATGAACATTTACCTAGAAAGCTTTATGTAAGCATATTTACATTTCTCTTAAGTGTGTAATTTTGAAGTAGTCCAGTTTGTCAGTTTTTATTTGTGTGTGTGTTAAATAAGAAATTTTGCTATTTGTAAGGTTACAAAGATTTTCTCTCATATCTTCTTCTAGAAGTTTTATAGTTTCTTATGTTTGGGCTTATGATTCTGGTTAATATTTGCATATAGTATGAGGTAAGAATCAAGGTTCTTTTTTTTTTTGGTAAACAGATGTCCAGGTGTCCTAGCATCATTTGTTGAAAAGACTATCCTTTCCCTATTGAATTATCTTGGCACCTTTGCTGAAAATAAATACACCATGTACATAGGTCTGTTGGCTCTCACCTGTTCTGGTGATCTGCATCTCTATCTGCATGCCAGTACCAGATTGACATGCTTGCTTTATTCTAAATTTGTAAATTAGATAGTGTACATCCAGCTTCATTCTTTTTAAACATATTTTTGGCTGTTGAAGGTCTTCTGAGTTGTCATTTAGAATCAGTTTGTCACTATTCTACAGAAAAGCCTGCTAAGATTTAGAAAAGAAATGCACTAACTCTTTAATTTTATAGAAAGTATCTTCACAATATTGTCTTCTGATTCATTAAGACAGTATAGTTCTCCATTTGTTTCCATCTTTAAAATTTTTGTCAACCATGTTTTGTAGTGTTTATTGTACAGGTCTTATACATATTTTGTTAAGATTTCCCCTTATATGTTTTTCATGCCTTTTTAATATCTCAATTTCATTTTCTTCTTGTTCATTACTAGAAATAAAGTCCTTTTTTCTAATGCTGTCCTTGTATCCTGCAATCTTACAACCTTGCTAAAGGCATTATTTCTTGTAACTCTAGTGTTCTCTACTCAGATAATTGTATTGAATAGAGGGAGCTTTATTTCAGCATTTTCCTGTATGCCTTCTATTTTTTTGACTTATTTCACTGAAACTAATGATGAAATAGGAGCAGTAAAAGTAGATGTGTTCACTTTATCCCTGATCTTATGGGGAAAGTGTTCAGACGTCCACCATTAAGATAGATGTTAGCTGTGAGTTTTTCATGAATGTCTTTTATCAGATTAAAGAGCATCTTCTTTTGTCTGTCTGTTTTTGTGTAGATATATATGCCTCACTTTGGAGTTTCTAATGCTTCTGAATAGAGATTACTTACAGCACTAATACAAACAGTTTACAATAATTTGCTGCCACCAAGATAGTCTTTTGTTAGCATAATAAAGTATATCTGCTCTGAAACCAGGTTTTTATTTTTAAATACTTCTAAAATTTCTAGCAATGTTGAGTACTTTTTTATCCAATCCACCTTGTCATTTGGTTGGCCACAATGCACCCAGGTACCAGTACCCTCCCATATAACAATATGTTTCATTTCAAAAATCAATAGACATGGGTTTTTGCATTCAACAATGCATTTCTTTTTCTTTTTGCCTACACCAAAAACAAGTGACATCACTGGACATTCAGTATGATCTATTCTGATATGAACATGTATTCCTAAACACCACTATAACCTGGCATTCATGCACCGTAAGTTGATAAGTGATCCCCTCCTGTGTCACAAGAGACTGGATAAACATGCCTGCCTGTAATTATGTTCCTCTTGTGTCAAAGAACAGATCATCAGACTGTTCTTTACATCAATGATATTTAAAAATAAATTTTTCTTATCTTTTTTTGTATGTCATCTAAGCATTATGTATATTTTTTAAAAATAGGTATATGACAGCATGAAAGATCTCTGAACGATTTATGGTAGGTAATGTCTCTCATGCTCTCTTTCCATTCATTTCCTCAAACTGAAGTAATCCAAATGTTACTGAGCAGTCCTGATCAGTCTCATAATCTCATGATTATGGGTTTGAGACTATTTACCTATTCTTAATGTGATAAATTTCCCTCGTAAGACTGCTTGTGCTGTATCCCACATGTTTGGGTAACTTGTGTCTTCATTTTTGTTATGTTGAGGAATTTAATGATTTCTTCTTTAATCTCTTCCTGAACCCAACTATCATTCAACATAAGGTTGTTTAATTTCCAATTCTTTGGGTGGGGATAAACATTTTTGTTGGAGTTGAATTCTACCTTTATTGCTTTCTGGTCTCAAAAATACCAGGTATAATTTTTATTCTTTTAATTTTGCTGAGGTTGGATTTATGTCCTAGGGTATGGTCCATTTTGGAGTATGTACCATGGGTTGTTGAGAAAAATGTATATTCCTTAGTTTCAGATGGTGTGTATATGTCTATTAATCCCATTCTTTCTAGGATCACATTTAGGTCCTTCATATCTTTGTTTAGTTTCCATTTAGAGGCTCTGTCCAGTTCTGTCTGAGGGGTATTAAAGTCCCCAGTTAGACCCATCAACCCATTTTTGTTTCATAAATCTGGGAGTATTTAAGCTGGGTGTATAAATATTTAAAATTGAAATGTCTTCCTGTTATATTGTTCCTTTGACCAATATAAAGTGTCCATCTTTGTCTCTCTTAACATTAATTGCTTTAAATCTGCTTGTAGCTGAAAAATAAGACTGCAACCCCTCCTTTTTTTCTGATTTCCATTTGCTTGAAATACTGTCTTCCATCTCTTAATCCTGAGTCTTGAATTGTCCTTCAAGGCTAGGTGTATCTCCTGGAGACAGCATGTGGATGGCTTGTGCTTTTTTATCCAATCAGCCAGCCTGTGCCTCTTCAGTGGTCAATTCAGTCCATTGACATTTATTGAGAGAATTGATAAGTGTGGTAGAGTACTGTCATCTTATTTTGTGAAAGTCCATTGTATAGTTTTATTCTTTGTGCCCCTCTGGAAGCTAAGTTTTGATCTTTAGCTTCTGGGTGTTTATTTTGCTGATGGTCCATTGTGGTGGTCAGTGTGGAGAATAGGTCCAACTATTTCCTGTAGAGCTGGTCTTATTGTGGTGAATTTCCTCAGTGTTTGTATATCCACAAAAGATTTGATTTCTCCATCAATTATGAAGCTTAGTTTAGCAGGATACAGAATTCTGGGCTGAAAATTGTTTTGAGAATGTTGAAGGTGGATGACCATGCTCTTCTAGCTTGGAAGGTTTCAGTTGAAAAGTCTATTGTCATCTAATGGTTCTGTCTCTGCAGGTCAGTTTGCGCTTAGTTCTGGATGCTTGCAGAATTTTTTCTTTCATCTTGGCTTTGGACAGGTTACAATGTGTCTTGGAGAGGCTCTGTTTGAGTTGAGATGACCCAGGGTTTGATATCCATCTGAAAAGAGTATGTTGGAGTTTTTATTAAAACTTGGGAAGTTTTCATTTATGATAGTCTCCAGTAGGACTTCCATTCCTTTGGGATAATCTTCTCCTTCAGGAATCCCTATTATTCATATGTTTGGATGCTTCATGGAGTCTCATGGTTCTCTAAACACCTGTTCTGCTTTTTCTTCTTTTCTACCTCTTTACCTGGGTAAAGAAAAAACTTTATCCTCTAGCTCTGAGGTTCTTTCTTCTCCTACGGTCTAACTTATTTTTGATACTTTCTAGTGCATCTTTACATTCTCTGATTGTCTCCTTCATTCCCTTAAGCTCTACAATATCCTTTCTGTATTCTATATATCTCTCATCTGACTTTTGGTTCTGTCTTTCCCTTTTCTCGTCCACTCCTTTTATTGTTTTTATCATCCACATTTTAAATTCCCTTTCTGTCAAGTCCATTAATTCTTTATAGGTGGAGTCCTCTGCAGTAGCTGCCTCTTGGTGCCTTAAGGAGTTCCTCTGTTTTGGTTTTTCATGTTGACTGAATTTTTCTATGGGTTCCTCCTTATGTGTTCTTTCTTCTTGTTTATCTCTTTGTCTTCCTTTTTCCTTTTCACTGCCTCCTTTGTTTCAAACAGAAGTCCTTGCTCTTGATGACTGTATGTTGAGATACGTCCCTGGGACACCAGGTGGTGCTGGGTTTTGTTTTTCTTTTTTAGGAGATGGAGAGCACAGCCAGCAACCTCTGTGGTCCTTATTCCAAACTTAGTTGCCTTTGATGATCACCTGATTGTTTCCTCAGCATTCCAACCCTGCTAGGTTGGGATCTTAAAGCTTACAAGAATCCTTCAGGGGTAGGTATCACAGTGCCCCCTGAATTCAGTTCCCATGGAGTGCAGGAGTCCCTCACCCTATCCCAAGTTTGGAGTTCTGATCCAGGCAGTTCAGCAGGCAGAATTAAGATGGCCATGCTTTAGGCCCCTGTTAAGATCTTCTCATGACCTTCCCACAATGGCAGGCCCCTGGCCCTAAGACCTTCTCAGTATGGCTGCCTCACCAGCCACCAAACCTATGGCAAATCCACTCCAACTGGCATTCAAATTTGGTTGCTGTATACTGTTCAAGTCCATCCACTCTTCCAAGCTTTCTGCTCAACATGCATCTTCCCTTAACAACTGAAAACTCCAGAAAGGCTTCCTCCCTTCCCAGGCCTCTGTGGAGGCCAGACAATTCCAGCCCATTGCAATCACTTGCCTAATTCATAAGATTTCCACTGTTTCGGATTATACACTGTATCTAGCTCACCACCTCCTCTCTGTGCTCCCTGAGTTATGACTCTAGATAAGGTCCCTGCTATAGCTATAGCTGAGTTCCCTCTTCTTCCCCAGTCACTCTAGGAGAGCTCAACTAAACTATCCTAGTCACTGCCCCCCACTCACCTATTTTTGTAGAGGAAATAGAACTTTCACATTTCTTCTAAATCCATGCTACTTAGATGGACTTTACCCATGGCCTACCAGTCTCAGCAGTTATTAATATTAAAACCCTGATGTGTCAATTTGAAAGAGTTCATATTAGTTGCTGTGGCTAAATGAGCTCTCTGTATGACCTCAAAACTAAAGAAGGGGTTGGTCACATATGATGCATTTTGAGATCTTCATAAAGGTCTGTTTGTATGCTGCTGTATCTAAATCTAGATTGTAGATAAGTGCCCCAAATATATACAGCATATCTTTCACCTAGGTAACTTCACAGTAGTGGTAAGATTGTTACAATTTTTCCCTCTTGGCATACAGATGTTCACATGACATGTGGCACTGGTATCTTTAAAGGACTTTGTGAGGGAAATGTGTCACTTAAATCTAGTTATCTCTGATGAAAGACAATTTAACTGTTTGAGTGATATTAAAAAAGAAAAATGGAAAAATTGCCTGGGAGATAGTTTCTTATTTTCAAATATATGCTATTAGCATTTACACTCGGCCCTTGCCAATAGGTGCATAGCACAGACCACTAAATATCAGTTAATATTCCTTTTTTGGTTTGAAATATTCTCTGTTATTCACATGGGACTGAGTAGAACTGTGACTATCATCTTGAAAAGTGTCTTTGAAGGCTTTATGTGTACAGGAATGTATGCACATGTGTGTGCATACACACATAAATCTAACTAACTTTCTCACTCTTCTTACCCCACTGGCCCAAAATGAGATGCCTATGTAATAAGAACCATGACTGTTTCACTTTTTCCCCAGAGCCATTCACAGAGACTATAAAACAGAAAAACGTTGAAACGTAACAAAGAACATTTTTGGTGTTCCCATTATCCTACTAAGCATTTCTTTTTATATATGATTTTAGTTACACAGCCACATTCTACTATTACATTCAAAATTGATCTGTACTTTGGTGCCTTCATAGTTCCCTTCCTTCTATCACTCAGTCTCTGATATCAAAGAGGCAATACCCCCACCCTAGCTCTCTCTGCCTCCTCATGCTGCCTTATTTGTTGTCATAGCACTTACAACGATAGTCATAGTATGTATTTCTATATGTATGTACATAGGTATGTTTGTAGCATTTATTGATTATCTCTCCCCACTAGAAAGTAAGAGTTTATACATTCATGATACATCCCCCACACTCAGAACAGTACATGCCAATGTCATAGACAATTAATAAACACTTGTGAATGATGAATAGACAAATGAATAAACAAATATAAGCCACAGAAGCATTTCCAAACCGGTGAACCTGGGTTACCCAAGAGCCTTATAGTTAGAAGGGGCTATTCCCAGCCTCAAAGGCACATTAAGCATTGTCTATAGGGGGAAATAACTGATATGTCTTAATGTTTTTCAATGGTATGTAGACACCATTGTGATTAATAACATTCATTTGAACATATTATTGAAGGCTTTTGATCATTACATGTTTTCTCAGTCAATGACTACCAGAAAACAACTTCCATGTGCAGATGTCCTTAGAATAGCCCTCTAGGCCTCACCTCCTGACACTGCCACATTTGAGGGCCAAGCCTCTCCATGAGTTTTGGTGGGGACAAACCATATTCACACCATAGCAGGTACTACCCAAACTTGAATAGTGTTTACTTACAAAATATTTATTAAGCATTTAATGGAGAACATTATGGGAGCTATAATAATGACCAAAACAGTGTTTAAAAGGTAAGAGTTGCTATTAAGTATAATTAATAATATTTCCAAATAGAAATATGTTTTATTAGAGAATTATATTCAAAACATTTCTAGAGTTTAAGTTATGCATTTCAATGAACATATACTTGTTCAAAATTAAAATTCTCCCAGTATGTGATTTTATTGTATGTTGTTATAATTGAGTTAAAAATACATATTGACTACAAATACAAACACTTTACATTTATACGGGCTTTGCATTATCTACATTTTCATGTGCATTATTATAACAAACTCCCAAATTTCTCTTCTCCAAAGTTAAATTATGACATCATATTTTAAGATATTGGAACATTACTTGACTTTCTCATTAAAAGATTGGGTCTTTAATATCACTATATAATATGTTTATATGAAGAGTGGAAAAAAGACATAGAGTCTCCATTGTGTTCATTTCATCCTGGGTGGCTAAATGGCTTATAACAGTCAATGCATGAAAATGGCCTAGATTGAATAAATTAGCAAAATCACAAAAGGAAACCACTTTAGAAAATAGTTTTACACATATAATTGCTGAAATCCTCTAGTGAATGTGTCAATCTGTACTAACTAAATAAATTTGTTTATAGACATGTTCCGTATTAGCTTCCACCCTTTCATAGCCCCTTGCCAAACAAAATCCCAGTAGAAGTAGGATGTTCACACCCAAGTAGGAGTTTCTTGGATAAATATTTTTACTATATGGAGACCAAAACCACTTTTACAAATTTTAGACTTTGATTGAAATCCTATATTTCTTTAGCTTTTTTTCCTTCCATCTTTTCTCCTGGCAGTTACTCATGCATTAGCTTACCTTTAGTCACCTCCCACAGCTCTGATGAAGGAGAGATTGGCTGCATGCAAAGAGGCCAGTTGGCCCTGAAAGTGGTGGGACCAGCCTACCCAATCTATCTACCACCAAATAGACTGGAGAGACATACTCAGGGTCCACTTGCAAAATAGCTTTCCTCATTTTCTCCTGAAACCTAGTTGAAATGATTCATTGAATTAATTTAAGTACAGAGATTATACATTACGATGATATATTTCATAGAATGCCTGCTTACATTTTGCGTGCTACATGAATAGAAGAATAAAAGTAGAATTAATTTAGCCAGTCCTCAAGAAATCATGGTAAGAGTTATTGTAATACAGGGTATCCTAACCCTAAAGGGGTTACACCACTAAAGTCACCATACATAGGGAAAATGGGAAATTGTAGCTAAATGTAGCTTTATTTACAAAATATTTATTACAAAATTTTACAAAGAGCTGGCCAACATGTAGAGAAAATTTTGTAAATATTTTGTAATGAATGTTTTATAAATACAAGTACATTTAGCCACAATTTCCCATTTTCTGTAAGCGATTTTAGGGGCAACTTTTGGGCCTCACTGGATAAGAGCCATGTTCTTTCATGAAGATGACTGTGATCACAACTTTAGCCAACCAGTTTGGAATAAGAATTCCAACTAACTTCTTCATTCTCTGATCTAAAATTGGTATTGAATTTTTCATAGGACTTCTGAAGACCTATTTTGTTAATTTGGTGTTGACCAATAAAATATTCTTTTAAAGTACTTTTAATTGTAATAACTTTTGTTAAAAGTGAAAGTGAAACTAAGAACATTTGTTTTTGATGTGCTAGACCTAAACCTTTTAACTGTTTTTGAAAGACAATATGACCAGTAAGCAGTTGACTTGGACAACATTGTGATAAGGGTGATCTGGGCCGGTGCAAGATCCTCGTTACTATGACCCCAAAAACCTACTTTTTAAAATTAGTTGGAATAATACCCAATAAAATTAGCACTCTCACTACTACATAAATAATACACCTTACTTGTGATGGTTCCCTACCTCATGAGATTTGCATTTAATATGATAGCTTTGTTGAAATTAATCTTTCACATCAGAGGAGACACTTTAGTTATTTATAACATTTTGGAGATAAATTTTAGAATGGCTAACATACATTATTGTAAATGACAAATTCCATTAACACAACTCTGTTACAGAAATATAGGTGTATAATATATGTATGTACAAGGTAAAAGAATATGTTTGTAGTGCCTCGAGAACACATTAACTATAGGGGAAGAGATACAGAGGCATGAAGAGTCATGCCTTCCATCATCCGTCCCCAGGAGTTCAATTTGGAAATAAGTGCCAAGAGAGTATTCCAATTAAATATAAAGAGTTTTTATCAGGCCCTTAAGCAGTGGTTCAAAAGAATTGGTTGAATGCTTATGTGACAAGAGTATTTCTTTTTTTTGGAGACACAATGTCACCCTTGGTAGAGTGCCTTGGCGGCACAGCTCACAGCAACCTCAAACTCTTTTGGACTTAAGCAATTCTGTTGCCTCAGCCTCACAAGTAGCTGGGACTATAGGTGCCCACCATAACTCCTGGCTTTTTTGTTGCAATTGTCATTGTATAGCTGGCCCAGGCTAGGTTTGAACCCACCAGCCTGGGTATATGTGGCCAGCACTCTACCCACTCAGCTACAGGCACTACCCTGTCTTGAATATTTCTTATCTGATAAACCTTTCTGTGGTGGATAGTCTGAGTTGGTACCTTGGATTTAGTATTTATAGACTAGCCTACTATCATTAGGGAACAAGACAAGTCAAGATTTCTCTCCTCTTGGTCTTACCTAGAACCCTTTTTTGTTCCACTACCTATCCCCTTGCCAACGCAGGTCTCTTCTGTGTTACTCTTCAAGAAGTTTCCTTGACCACAATCATGCTGCCCTCTTTGCTGGCCCATTACACACTATTCTCACTTTGTAGCTCCTGTCACTTTCGGATGTATCTTTCCTATCCGTCTGTTCACAGAAAACAAGAACCACATCTATGATCCTGCAGTATTCACTGCACCTTGTACTCTGTATTTGTTGAATAATTAAATAAGCAGGTTCATACAGATATATATACCTTCTCTGTCACTGAGTAGCTTTTTGGCTAAGATGACATATAGAAATATACCTTCTCAGGTGACTGTCACCCAATGTGACTCATATTATTATCTACTGTCTCCTGATTGTTCCTATGTCATATTTTTTGCTATTCATTGTGTTTAAACAATTCTCAAGAACCTTAATTTATTTACTTCCCAAACGTATTTGTACTATCTACTGCTATCCAAGTTCTTATTCCTGTGTTGTGTTTTTTTAATATGTCAAAGGCCATTGAAGCAATATTTTCTTTTTATTTTTGTCTTGTATCAGTATTGTCTAAGACCTTGAAAATGCAATTGAGGAAGTTGACCACAGAACCAAGATTCTAAAGACAAACAAACAAATTATATTATCTACTATAAACTTATTATTAATTACAATTTTCACTTACAGAGCATTTGAACTTAAAATGTTTAGATTCGACAAAATAATCTGACAGTGCTGTTGTTTTAGATGACTTGGATACTCTTTTTCTGGCAAATAATTCATGCAGTTGGCTTGACTGATACTAAGTTTTCACTCCTGGCTGATAATCAGTAAGGAGCAGCCCAGAATGCTCCCAGTAGGAACTGAGACCTAATATCAGAATGACTATTTGCTTTGCATTGTTGCTAATGTTGAGTTGTCAAGGGTCACTAATTTATTTTTCTTACCAATTGCTGCTGATGATTATCTTATGAAATGGTGAATGTGTGGTCTAAGCCCAATTTTTAGAAACTGAGACTATCCCAGCCCCTCCTGTCATAGTGAACACATTAGCATTTTTCATTGTCCAGAGGAAACTGAGCTACCTGCTAGTCAAATTCATTCATTCATTAAATGATTTTTTATTAAACATCTTAACTTATTTGCCAAGCATTTGGTTATACTCCGGATATACACAGATAAATAGAACAGCAAATTCCCTGCCTTCCATAGGCTACAGGTCAAGTGAAATGAGAATTAACTACTGTTAGAGCTGGGCCCCATCTTCACTCAAGTTGTTATTTAGCTTACTAACTCCTGCAAATCTGGCACTTTTACATATGTACTTATATGTGTTTGCAGCTTGGAATAATTTAAGACATTTGTGTTCTGATTGTTTATAATATAAAGTAGCTGAATAAAAGTTTAATATTATTGGCATTAAATTATTCAGCATAGATGTATTGAAGTACACACATCATGGAAAGAATACACATAGTCTCATAAAATTTCTAAAAACACCTTTTACACAAAACCTTTTTTTCTAAAATACAATGCTAGTATCAGCCACTTAATTATTTTGCTTAGTACCAACAATAAAAATTCTTAACACATCTATCATATAATTTGAAATGACTTGGGCAATTAAAAATGGTAATTTTTAATAACTAAAAGTAATTGAGAGATTTTTGTATTCAGAATCCCAAAACAATTTAGCAATTTCGAAGAATTCATAAAAGCCCAATGTTAGTACTTTTAATAAAATAAAAAGAATTCTAACAGAGAAAATCATGCATAAAAATGACAAGATTTATAGGCTCTGGGTTACCTTCAGGAGAATGAAAGTTACTACTGTTCTTTCTTCCTCACTCTACTAGCCAGAGGAGACCTCTCATTTAAAAGGCAGGGCTCCCTCCACTGTTCTTAAATCAAGGCTCTGCTATCTGACAAACTGCCCTCCATGATTTTCACAGGGTATTTATAACCATGGGGAAGTATACAAAAAGGAAAACATTTAATGAAGAGTCTTACATATTACAGTGCTATACATATGGTTCAATTTAGATTCTCTGAAATATCAGAGTTAAAATGAAATTATCAAAAGGGGAAAAATCACATGCAGTGGTGCAAACAAGATGTGCCTATTTGTATTTATGTTTGCTAATGAAATTCAGCCATGATTCCCATTTTGATTTTAAGAGTCTTAGACCACCATTCAGCTTTATTCATTATAATTAAATATCTTGCCCACACGCATACACAAGGCCAGCAAAGAAAGGGGGCATATTTATCTTTTAAAAAGCTATTGCATAGCTTTGATATGAAGCTCCAGAGCCTCAAAGATTTACAGAATGAAAGCAAAACAATATGTCAGGGCACAGTCATCTCCTTAGGCAAATGCAGGGACCAGTAGAGGATGCGGACTGTGAATCAAATGACCCCACAGAGAACAGGACTGAATTCAGGCATATGAGGGCAGAAGAATTTGAGATAACTTGGCATAATCTCTAATTGTGCTACCAGAAGAGAGGGAGAAAAGGTCTAGTTACAAGCACAATGATATTTACTATAAAGCTTGGGAATGGGGTGGGACAGATAGGGAGGCTAATTTAGTTGACTTGTGAAACAGCATTTATATGTGAAATTCAGAAATGTGCTTTCTTCCCAACTTCAGCTCAACTGTGTATTCCAGTAAACCAGACAGTTAGGTTAACTTGATAAGTAAGAGCTAGTGAAACTCTCTTGCTTTTGGTTTACTCCACTGACTTCCTACCTTTTCCTCCCAGCAAAGATATACCAGTGGCTGTAGAACTCTGCACCTTTTTCATCTCTGTGGAATAGCTAAAAGCATTTAGGAACATCCCAGGCTCTTGGTAGCCAGGGAAGGTCCTGTGGTCCACAAATCATCCAAAGTGCTGAAATCTACCCCACACTTGGTTCACTAGGAGTTGATAATAGTTTGGGAGACGGTGAATGAATGCTTGTCCCTTTTAGCTCAAATTGGCCAACTCCAAACACATCCAGACAGGCCACATTATTTGCTGAATGCTAAATCAAACACTGAGCATAGCCTTAGTAACACTAACAAAAACACATGCTGTGTCACCCCCTTAAGGCCCTAAACATGATCCATTCACTACACAATGTTTAAGCCAGGTTTATCTTAATTATTTTGGTATTTAGTCCATTTATCAAAATTATTATTTTGGGCATCCAAGGAGATTAAATGATTCTCTAAGGGAAGGGTAATCAGAGCAGAAGAGCCAGAAGTAGAACTAAAAGCTCATAGTGGCCTGACTTCTAACTGCTCTGCTATACTGTTTGGGACATCATGAAGTCATCCCTCCCTCTCCTATCACCAATCCCTTCACTTTTGTTCTGCCCTCAAGGGCTCATAATCTGGAAAAACCATTTCTTTCCCTACATCTGTTTTCCCCATTAAGGCCAAGGAGCTAAACATAACTTTAGGCAAAATCAGAACCTCTATAAAGAGCTCTGAGTGAGTTAGGAACCGTGGGCTCTTCCCATGTAAGCACAGGGTGGTCATTCTCTCTGAGCATTATTTAGTTCATCTGCTACATCAAGAATCGGGCAAGAGGATTCATAAAGATAGTTTCCAATGCCAAAGTTCTGTTGTTTCCTGATTTTAGATGTTCGCTAAGGGTTTGTTCAAGACCCTTTGTTCAACTTTAGTTTCCAGGTTCCTTTTCCATTATAGTATTAAATACTATGTTGTGGCAAACAGGCTATGCTTTTTAACAGTGGCATTGCAGCATCAGAAGATGCCACCAAGGAAAACAAAGCCTAGCCCCAGAAAGTGAGAAAGGTGAGAGATGTTGAGATGACCCATAGCCACTCTGTCTCTTCCATGTTCAATCCATTGAATGCCAACATGTGGATTTCCACTGAGAAATACTATTTACTGCATAATCATGACAGAGCCTGAAAGCGTTCCATTTATTGACAAACCATTACTGGGTCTTATTAATATCATACTCATCCACTCTACCACCATTCTCAGCCCTCACTGTGGATCTGAATCACCTGGGATGATTCTAAACTATTCCAAAGCCTAAACTTCCCTGACATCCACTACCTTTGAGTAATTAGAGCCAGAGTATCTATTTTTAAAGCTCCCTGAATGATCTAGATGCACAGTGTGCTACTGCAGATGAAGCTTCCATCACTTGCCTGCCACTCACCTCCTGCTATGCAGCCCAGTTCCTAACAAGCACAGACTGGTACTGGTCTGTGGCCCAGGATTAGGGACCACAGTTCTATAGTATATACTACTTTTAGTTTGAAAATAAGCACTAGTTGAGAAAGCCTCCAAATTAAAGATGATTTAGATTCAAGGTCCATCTTTGTACTCTGAAATATTGTACTAGGCTGATCTAGTTTAAATTTGAAGTAAAATTTTCATTTACCTTTGAAGTGATGTTTAGCAAGAATTAAGTTTGTTAGGATTTAGAGAATACGTGTGTCTATGATAATCTGAGTGAAATAAATTATGCTGGATTGGAGGAGTGGGGATGTTGGTTTTGTTTGATGTAAGACAATGTAGAAAAGAATGTGAGCCCTGGGTTTTAAGTCCTAAATCTACCCTTCACTAGTCATGTCACTTTATTTATTCTTTTGAGACAGAGTCTCACTTTGTTGCCCTCAGTAGAGTGCCATAGCATCATAGCTGACAGCAATTTCAAACTCTTGAGCTCAAGCTATTCTCTTGCCTCAGCCTCCCAAGTAGCTGGGACTACAGGTGTCCGCCACAACACCCATCTGTTTTTTAGAGACATGGGTCTCACTTTTGCTTGGGCTGGTCTCAAACTCCTGAGCTCAAGAGATCTGCCCACCTCGGCCTCCCAGAGTGCTAGGATTACAGACGTGAGCCACCGCACCTTCATGTTACAATCATGTTACTTTAAAAGGAGAAGACCTTTTTACTAGTGTGGCAAGGCTCAAATTAGATATAGACATGAAAGTATTTCATAAACCATGTATCTCAGCATTTTTTAATCTTGCCCCTCCCTACTTTGAGAAATAAATCTTATGCCTTTCTAAAATGTTAGTTGAAATTAAATGATGTAATTAAAAACAAACAGAAAGGCTGCTTTGTTTTCTCCCTCTCTCCCCCCACTCAGAATGACCTCTCAATCCATTTTATTTATGGTAGTTAAAATATTAATGTTAAATCAGAAGCTTGGTGAAAGCAGGCACCATCTTATTTATCTTTGTGTCCTTTGTACTAGCAAGCACACCATGGTTTACACAGATTAAGAACTCAGTAAAGATTTGCTAAAATCAAATTAAGCAAACTTATAGGAATTCAGACAGTAGAAACAAAATTTTCTTATGGAGGCCTTTGAGAAATGAAGTACTTGTAAGGGAATTTGGAACCTGATACAATGAAATTCTTAGGCTATTTTATTTAAATTTGAGAAAGCAGAAAGAAATTAGGAAAGGTAATAGTAAGGATAATTACTAAGGATAGTAAGGTAATAGTGAGGATAATTACTAAGGATAGTAAGATAATAGTGAAGTCTAAACCGGGGTAGGGATGGTTTGTATCTATAGTTAACACTTTACTGATTAGATTAATAGATTAATGGCATAAATACACACAATACAGTATTTAACTTAGAAATACAGGATAAGTTTTGTAGTTTATCTTCTTTTGCTTTTAAATATTAGCTTATATTCCTTAAAAGTACCCACTGATAATGATCCATAAAGAAAAAGAAGTAAACCAATCTGGGACTGTCATGTTTGTTTATGTTTGCAGATAAGCTAAATAAATAAATGAAAAGTCACAGTTATTTTTTAAAGTCATACTTATGAATTAATTTCTCTGCTAATGCCCACTACAGTAGATTAACATGATGGTACAGGTCAAAATTTGGAGCTGAATGAATAAAAGAATGTCAAAAATTGGGTCCTTCGCCAGGTGTGTTGTTTCATGCCTATAATCCTAGCACTTTGGGAGGCCAAGGCAGGAGAATTGGCAGGAGAATTGCTTGAGGCCAGGAGATTGAGGACCAGCTTGAGCAACAGCTGAGACTTCATCTCTAAAAAATAGAACAATTAGATAGGCATGGTGTGTGCCTGTAGTTCCCGCTGTTGCACTCCAACCTAGGCAACAAATTGAAACCTTTCACCACCCTCAAAAGATAGGGGCCCTCAATTTTAAACCCCCCCAAACAGGAGCTATAATAAGACCTTAAAAACATTGTTATCTTTGCTGCTAACTTTGAGAGATGCTAAACTGCCTGAGCTTTTCAGCAGATTTATGGAGAGACAGCTGGTCATTGAGAACAGAACTTTATTAAAACATTTCAAGAGAATGTGGCTGCCGGAAAGCCCTCACACTAAGTGATGTTTAAATTTAGTTTCAACATTTGCAATGCAAGTGGAGAGAAATTCACAGTTGACACAAAGATGAGTTGTCATCATTTATCTTCCTGTAAAGTTACTTACCCTGAAAAGGATGCCAAATTTGTGATGTTCCCATAATTGCCTCACATAGACAACATACATCCTTTGTACATCAAAAGGAAAAAGCTGTGACTCAGGGTGGAAGACCCAGGGGGTTGGTTTGGTTTGCTGAGATTGCTCTTCACTAATTACACATGCTTGTTTGTTCTTTATTTTAGAATAGAAAGAACTCACTACAGAAATCTGGGTCATGTCTAAATTGTGGTTTTCTTGAGGATCTATGTTGTTAATTTTATATAAGCTTGTAATCTTTTTTAACTGTTTGCAAAGAATAGTGATAAAACATCTGTAAAGGTGAACTGATCTTTGAAAAGTCACCTTTTCAGTACTAATGAGTACTATTCATATTGCCCATCCTAGAAAGGCTGGACCTGATTATTTCTCTGGTGAGCTCAGCCAAGACTCAGTCTCTCTCTGAGCCAAAACCTGCTTTTTCAAGCAAGGCTCACTTGAACCATTTACCTTGAGGAGGAATGCATCTCTTCTCTACTCCCTCGGCCAATTATCTCCATGTAAAACCATTCCTCTGCTTTAATTATTGTGTTAAAGGTTGCAACTGTGGTTGTAAAATTTAAATATCATGGTCAAAAAGCTGAGAGTAATACTTCGGTGTAAGCCTCTCTGAGGCACCCAAGGTTGTAGGGGCTATTTCACTGTCTAAGGCTTCCCTGAATGTGGTTGTGGCAAGACACACATTCATACAAGTTGTTGGTGGCTCCCCGAGGAACTCATTTAACACTGCTCTCCAATGCAGATTCTAGGAGATGTAGAGTGGTAACTTTCTAGTCCTTGTTAGAATGTTTGCTTCGATCCAGAAGTATTCTACAACATGAAAACTCCCAGGGTAAAGAACGAGCTCACAGAGAAAGTGCTGAGGAATGAAGCTTGGAATGTGCCACTGTTTTCTCATCTTCGTTCCACTGAGCCAGAGTGAACTGGGTAATGGCATAACCAGCCGATGAAATTTCAGTCAGAGCTCCCAAGGCAGACAACCACAGTAAATCCTCAATAAGCAAGATATTTGGAGAGAGGGTTTTCAAGTTCATTGAATTCTATAATTAACAGAAGGTTATCCAGGAAACCATATTTGCTTCACCTCATGTTGATGCAAGTTTCTAAAAAGGTTGGACCTACTGCCTGTTTTAGCATAATTACAAATGCAGTTGAATCAGTTTTTAAGATTAAGACTTCATAGCATTATCTTCATGATAAAAGGTTTTTCTATATTTCCTATAGTAGGGGTGTTCAAAGTTAAGTTATTGGGCTGAAAGTATACAGGCTCCAGAACAGCTCCAGAGTCGTTGGCTAAAGGGGGGGAGGGAATCCCTAATAAGAGATGATTTTATATATTTTCTTCATTTTTCTGAAAACGGGGTATAGAAAAATTCCCTCCAATTGAGGATAATTAACTATCTGAATGTGAGTACTACTAGATGGAATAATGAAAAATATGCCAGTGAAAGGGAAATTTTATTCCTGAGTCTTGAATTTTAGTTCTGCTGTACCAGATCTGGGTCTTAAATTGAGACTTAGGGCAAGTTATAGAGGCTCTATGCCAACCATTTCTTCTAACTCTGAAATGTAAAATATATCTCTTGGAATGAAAAGCATTTAATTTTGCTTTCTTTACTGGAATGTATTGCATTATCGAATTAGGATTCATTTTCCCATTTTCTTTTAAGGGAATATTTTGTCCCACTATGCAAATCCATATGTACAACTGTCTATACATGCATAAAAATTATGTAAAATTTGCATTTAGAATCAATAATGTACAGAACTCCTTTGAGATTATCATATTTTATGGGGGAATCTATTAACGTCTGTCCCCATAGCTTTTCACTCAGACTATAAATTAGGCCTGGGAAGGCTATAACAAGTCAGTAATTTATAGACTATTAAGCTACTTAGAAGTGATTCTTGAAGACGTTGAATAGAGAACACATGTTTATAAAAGACAACAGAGTCAACACATCTCCTTGGCCTAACCAAGCCAAATAAATTAACCAAATGGAGTGTCTTCTTTTGCATATCTCCCACTTCCCAAAAATAGAAACACTAAGCACTTGTTAACCACACTGACTTTTTTAATAGAATGGTTGCCATAGCTTTGCCACCAAAAATGTTCAGATTAAGCATTCTATTGTAGCCGTCTAAAAACAGGAAGAAAGCTCTGCTTGCGTTTTGCCTCCTTTCCTTGTTTGACTTGAAGTGATAATTCATTGCAGATTTCTTTTTCCTTGACAGAGCGCCTACCGCAGAAATGGGATGGCTTTCCTGGCTTGCTGATGTGACTGTGCCTGTGCCTGGAACAACAGGAAAGGCAATGTTATATGAAGGTGATTTCTTCTCCCCTCCTCAAACAAAATAAAATACAAGTTTACTTTTTCTGTATCCTAGGGAGTGGGCTGATTTGTTGTGACTATCATCTTTGGCTGACTCCTGCTTTTTTCCAGCCCCCTCAATGATTAGTCTTGTTTACTAGATGGGCCAGTTAGCTAATTAATGGCAGGATGTCTGGGACAGTGTGTAGGTGGACAAAAATGCAGATCACACAATTTTGAATTTTTAAATGAGAGTAGATTTACTGCCTTCGGATCACATATTTTAAAAGCAGTGCCCTCCTCTGCCACATGCCAGTGTTTACTCTGGTTTATTTGGCACATTTTATAATCCAGGTTTGAGATAAAGGAAACGTGATGGTTTTCTCCTTCTATTATATACCATCTTCACTTTCCAACATTTGTTGACTGCATCTACATGTATTTTAGAAACTTCATTTTATAGATTTAGACTAATTGAAGATCTAACCAACCTAATGAACTACCTGTCCTATCTCCTCTTCACCCCACTTACTTTGTGTCATTGTCAATGCCTTCTTTCCCACCTTCCTGCCATCTGCCTCCGTCGTGTGTTTTCTTCACAAAGAACCTCTTCCTCCATCTTCATTTGCTTCCTTTTCCTGTTCCTCCAATCCCCGGCTCACCTCTACTCCCCATGCCATCCCCATTTAGAAGCAAAGTCATCAGCATCAATAGAGTGATCATCAAGTAGAATGATTTGCTTCTTCCCTTCAAAGCACTACCACACCTAGCCTGGAAATGTGAGCTGGGTAATGTCGTGCTGGTGAGCAGCTGAGCTGCCCTTCTGGCCTCTTACCTTCTCCAGTAAATGAGGAACTGTAACTCCTGCTAACAAACCAAAACACAGCAGATGTACTTGTGCAGTTCCTGATTGACTTGAGTTACAGGAAGTTAGGAAGTTATTTCTTTAATTCTGTGGGAGTTTTGTATAATTTTACTTTTATCATGGTTTTTATACACAAATAAAATAAACTTTGTAAACAATTAACACAGAAATGAGAAATATGAAAGATTCTTTTTCTTGTGACCGAATCTTTGTATTACCTAATATGATAGTGCTATGTTATTCACATTTGTTGATGATCAAATGATAGTTACCTGTTCATGGTAATCCTTTGAGAAGAAAATTGCATGTCAAAGACAAACAATAAAGGGCCAGGCAAGATGGCTTACACCTGTAATCCTAGTACTCTGGGAAGCCAAGGCAGTGGGGTGGGGGGGTGATTGCTTGAGCTCACAGGTTCGAGACCAGCCTGAGCCAGAGCAAGACCATGTCTCTAAAAATAGCCAGGTGTTGTGGCAGGCGCCTATATTCTCAGCTACTCAGCAGGCTGAGGCAAGAGAATTGCTTGAGTCCAAAAGTTTGAGGTTGCTGTGAGCTGTGAGGCCACAGCACTCTCTATCAAGGGCAACAAAGTAAAACTCTGTCTAAAAAAAATACATACACACAATCAAAAGGGCAGATACATAATAGTGAAAAATTGCCAAAGGGTTTTAATGTGCCATCTATGCTTGTTAGAATATATGATTAAACGTTTCTTTTATCATATCATTCTTATTTTCCTTGGCATCCCTAATCATAGAAAATTGTAAGTCTGCAATAAACATCCTAACTTTCAAAATAACAGCATTTATTGTACTTGGTTTTGATCTGCCAGGCTTTAGAGATGGTATAAAATTTTGAAAGGCTAATTTTTCATTTTATTTATTTATTATTATTTTTTCTTTCTTTTTTTTTTTTTTGCGACAAAGTCTCACTTTGTCACCCTCGGTAGAGTGCCATGGCATCACAGCTCACAGCAACCTCCAAGCTCTTGGGCTTAGGCGATTCTCTTGCCTCAGTCTCCCGAGTAGCTGGGACTACAGGGGCCTGCCATAACGCCAGGCTATTTTGTTGTTGTTGCAGTTTGGCCAGGGCCAGGTTTGAACCTGCCACCCTCAGTATATGCGGCCAGCACCCTACTCACTGAGTCACAGGCATCACCCCATGGCTAATTAACCCCATGGGCTAATTTTTCACATCAAAATTCTTTCTCTGCCACTCTATACATTTTAAAGTATGCACAAGACAGAAAATACAGAGTTAAGTTTTTTCCCTTCAGTTTATTCTACCTGATCTCATTACAGTCCCAAAGAAGGAAGACTCAATGTACATTTCTCTCAGAAATCTGACAAGTCTGTGTTTTTGTTGGTCTGGCATATGTTTGTCTATCTTGAACAGTCTGACAGGTAATTATTTATAAAATCTAGCTTTGCCCAGTAAGTTCATATAATAACCTTTCACTTTTCATCATAAGCCAGAGCTGAATTTAGAATAAAACAAGGTCATTTATGTCTGTCCTACACCAGCCTAGATGTTCCCATAATTGCTTGGTATTAATATTTTTAATTCTTTTTTTCCTTTTCTACAATTAGGTTTTTTCTATGACTCTTTCCACAACACTAAATTTGAAGCGAAATAAATTTTCCTTAAGCAGTAAATATAGAAAAAAAAGAAGAAAAATTTATAGGAGGAAAGTTTTAAAAAATATGACTTCAGTAAACAGTTTTCTCAAAATTAAAGTGTTACATAAAATCATAATGTTAGAGCACAATATAGTCTTAGAAATCATTGAGAACAACCACTCATTTTACAGATTTGAAAAAACATAGCCTGCAGAGAGAAAAGGACTTTCCCAGGATCACTCAATAACAGTAGTTACAGAACAAAGATAAGAATTCATGGTACCTAATTTTCAGCCTGGTATTAAGTGGTGTTCTGTACCATACTGGGTTTACGTAAGAATATTACCAAGACACATTGGTGGTTTGTGGCATATTTATTCTTTTTTTTTTTTTTTTTGGTAGAGACAGTCCTGCTTTATCGCCCTCAGTAGAGTGCGGTGGCATCACAGCTCACAGCAACCTCCAGCTCTTGGGCTTAGGCAATTCTCTTGCCTCAGCCTCCTGAGTAGCAGGGACTACAGGCACCTGCCACAACACCCAGCTATTTTTTTGTTGCAGTTTGGCCGGGCCAGGTTTGAACCCGCCACCCTTGGTATATGGAACCGGCACCCTAGTCACTGAGCCACAGGTGCTGCCCACATATTTATTCTTCACGATAATGTAAATTTTCTTTTTTTAAATGTTGCTAATTACAAACGTCCTAAAGCATGTAATATATTAAAATCTTCAGGAGTTCTGTGGTATTAATTAAACAATCTGTTCTCTTACGTTAGGCTCCACTCTAAATGAAATGGGAATGTACAGAACTAGTTTTCTATATTTTGTGCCTTGTTTTTTAGAGATTGAATTTGAAAACAAATAAACCAACAAATAAATAAATAGCTTCTCTTGAGAGCTTGAGATACTTTCCTATAGATTTAAGGGGGCAGATTTAAGTAAACAGAGTAGAACTGTTTCTCCCTTCACTTACCTGTGAAAGTGTGACTTTCTAAACATGGCATTTTGAGGTAAGTCATTAGCCTTCCTGCCTTCACAGATGGGATAATAGTTGTGATTGAAAAATGATGTTCCAATTTTAGAACCAAGAATTTTTATTTGAAAACCATCAGAAGCACAAATATTTTTTAAATTGTGTATATAATTCCAGTACCTGGGAAGAACCCTTCATTTACTACTATTTGTTCTTTGTTTTTATTAAAATAATAAACCAACCTATGTTTAGTGCTTTTACCATGTAGAAGACAAACATAACTGGTGATTCCTCATCTGAAAGAAAACAAGTTTACTTGTCTAGAAATTATTAAGTTTAATTTTATGATTTTTTAATATAGTTCCCAAATCAGGCACTACTTTCCAGTTCATATAATCCCTTGTGTAAAACTGAATCACTCTTTCCTCTGTCCTCCTGGAATTTGGATGGAACCATCCCAAGCTGCATTTAAAATTCTACCATCAACCATGTATACATCTCATAAAATATTTTACAGTTTCCTGTATGCTCTGGCTGGACATTTCATAGTACATAAACACTTCTGCAAATAATCTAAGGGTATCAAGTTGAATATGTCATAGTAGTGGTCCCCATATAAAGCTACTTCTCCAGCAATATATTTTCTTAATTTTATCTTCTTATTTGAAATCCAAGATGAAACTTTTTCTGCTGTTGTATTGTGGTGGTGCAGTTGGCTTGCGAGCAGTTTTAGTGGAGTTGTATCCATTAAAGGGAAGGCTTTCTGCAGGGGGCAGCAACCAAGCTTAAACAACAAAACTATGCCTTCAGGAATTAGATGTGAATGTGATGGTTAAATAAGGGCCAGATGCCTTTGACAATTCAAATATTAAAAAATTACATCTCTTGAAGTTAGTCTCAAGTGTTGTATGTAGGATAGTGATACCATGATTCTTAAAAAGAAAGACTTGTATTTGTTTACTAGAACAAAATATTAAGTATTCAAGCTGTCAAAAGTCATGGAAATTCTGGCAATTAAAGCATATTTTAAAACATTCAATTCTTACAAAGTCACAAGAACCCCACATACAATATTTTATTGTTGGAAACCACTGCAATTCTGAATAGAGCATTATATTCATGATCCCTTTTCTATTCATCACACCCAATATTCACTATTCTCATTTTTTCAAAGGAAGGTAAAAATAGAAAAAAATGGAAGAAAAAAACGAGAATCAAGATGATCAAAATGTATAGTTTACTTATACCAGATAACATTCTACTTGCTATGAAAAATTATGATATATTGTGTCAGCATTTTAATAAGTTTGGTATTATTATAGCACGCTGTGTGCTAAGCACTTTGTGTGACTTATCTCATTTAATGCTCAGAAGCCCACTACCCAGATCTGTGTTGTTATTCTTCCTGTCCCCATGGGCAGGAGAAGAAACCAAGTGGCAGGTCTAAGTGCCTTATGTAGAGTTACCCAGGATGGAGTTGGCATTTATACCCAGCACTGTGATCTCATGCTGTTTCACCACTGTTACACAGCATGGATTATACTAAAGATTTCTGATAACATTTTAAAGAGAACTTTTGCCTGCCGTTGAACCTGGAAGCACTTCTCAGTCCCAAAAAGCTTGCTTATAAGAAAATTTCATTTCAACTTAACATTTCTTCTTTGATGCCAACTAGTATTTATATAATAAAATATCATATAATGTACAATAGTATATAATTATATAAAATTATGCCAGGTTTTCAATAATGTCTTAAATTTCAAGATAAATACATGTGATCAATGAACATACTAAGAGTCCCTATACAAATTATGAGAAAAACCTAATAAAGATCAGTGTGTACAAAGCCTCTCATTTCTGAAGACCAGAATTCCCTCAGAAGACTCTAATTATATAGATTACTATTTGTTTGTTTGTTTGTTTTAAGAAATTGGCTTTATTTCTCTCTAAACATTCTTTTCAACCATGACACACTCCTCTCCTTTCATTGTTGTTTGTTTGTTTGTTTTATTAAATCATAATTGTGTATGTTAGTGCAATCATGGGGCACAATGTGCTGACTTCATATACAATCTGAAATATTTTCATCAAACTGTTTAACATAGCCTTCATGGCATTTTCTTAATCACTATATGAAGACATTTATATTCTGCATTTACTAAGTTTCACCTGTACCCT
>CAUYON010065027.1:0-25549 GCA_963573935.1 Arctocebus calabarensis
GAATCGTGCCCTGTGATTGCACCAATGTACATAATTATGATTCAATAAAATTATTAAAAAAAAAACCCAAAAAACAAAAAACATGATTTTGTGATATACATTGTGAAATGACCATTAAAATAAAACTAATTAACATATCAAAAAAAAAAAAAAGAAGAAGGAGAAGGATGCCTATTTTAGTTACATGTAGAAAATCCTACAGAGAGCCCACCCTGACTTCAACAGGCACTCCTGGGTCCCGGATGCACCATGCTCTTTGAATCATTGGCAATTGGAATGCATGAGCCATTTCAGCTGGCCTTCTATAACCACAAAAGAGCTGTCACCAGCAGAGAGATCCTTGGAGTGGTCAAGCAGAGATCCTTCAGAAGAGCTTTTGAATAAATGAAGTTATTCTGGAAAAAAAAATGGGCAAAGATATGAGCAGAAGCTTTTCAAAGGCACAGAGAATAGTGGCCCACAAACATATGAAAAAATGTTCATCATCACTAATCGTTAGAGAAATGCAAATGAAAATCACCATGATATTATTTCCTTCCCCCTCTTATAATGATTTTTATTAAAAGTACAAAACAATAGGTGCTGTGGGGGATGCAGGAAGAAAGGGATGCTTATACACTGTTGGTGGGAATGCCAATTGTACAACCTCTATGGAAAATAGCACGGTGATTCTTGAAAGAAATAAATAGAAACTTACCATTCAACTCAGCAATCCCATTACTGAGTATCTACCTAAAGGAAAAGAGGTCATTTTATCAAAACACATCTGTGCTCCACATATTTATTGCAACACAATTCATAATCACAGAGATGTGTTTATGAGTGGATTAACAAAATGTGATATACACACACACAGGGTGGACATAAAGCTTGTGTGAAAATGAAAATATTTGCAGCTTTCAGCATAATGAAAGTTATACTTACATATACATACATATATACATAAACACACTCAGCCATACAAACTAAATACTTAATGTTTTCTGGAACAATTTAATGGAATTGGTGACCATTACCCTAAGCAGAATATGTCAAGAATGAAATAACAAACATCACATATTTACCTCCCTAATTTGAAGCTAATGAACAGCTAATGGGCATAGAGAGGTATTACAATCAAGAAGAGGGAGTTGAGGAAGGTAGGGTAAAAATCTACCTGTCAGGTACAAGGAACATTATTTGACTGATAGGCATGTTAACAGTCTTGACTTCAGCATTAAAATAATTATCCACATAACAAAACTTTTGCACCCCTTTGATATATTACAAGACAAAGGAAGCAAGACCAAAGACATGAAAATGTGGGGTCCTGGACATAAAAAGCCAACCTAGAAGGTGTAGAAAGACAGTCACAGTGATGCAGAGTGTTAGCGACCCTGTGGCACACATCTTGGTTGTAGCTGATAAATTAGAAGGTAGATAAAATGACAGAGCACCTGAAATCCATGAAAGATAGAGGAGGAAAATTTGGCAAGCAGAAACATGTGAGGTGATGATTAAGTCAAGGAAAATCCACAAGCTGTACCACAAAAGAACTCTTATCACAATTGATGTCACTTTGTAAGGATTGATGATGACATCAATATTTGGAAGGAAGTAGAAGAGGAAGAGAAGGAGATATAATTTATATCTTCATTTATCATAAAGAAGGTAACTGTGATTCAACGTCTAAATTAATATCAATGAAGAGCAATTTATTTTTTTTTTGCAGTTTTTGGCCTGGGCTGGGTTTGAACCCACCACCTCCGGCATATGGGGCTGGTGCCCTGCTCCTTTGAGCCTCAGGCATCGCCCAATGAAGAGCAATATTATTCTCAATGCAGATTAACTTCTTAATTTTTAGTCCTGAGTTTTTAATTGAAGACCAAGATTCCTTTGATAATTTTTCTGTTACTCATTAAAACAATTTTATGTAAATAGAAGCTATCAAAAGAATAAATCCAAACTCTGTAAAATAATTTAAAGAGATTTCATCTGAGCCAAATTCATGAGACCAGGGCCAGGGTGCATAATAGCAAGAGATCCCAAAATAATGTGAACTAGGCAAGCAAGTTACAGTTTGGTTTTAAACATTGGTGGAGATGGGAACTATAGGTGCGATCATAGATCAGTAAGGAGAAGTTATACACTGGTTCAGCTCAAAAATGTAGGACATTGCTACATCAGAGCTTACAAGTTAGAGGTGGGTTTAGGGATTCTTTAGGTAGCACTTGTAAGAAAGAGGTAATCTTTGCCTAAAGACCTAGAATTTGTAGAAAGAGTGCTTGAGTTAAGGAGTGCTGCTCTCTCTCATGAGATGCTATGGTGAAATCAAGTTAGACAGTAAGCCACAGGCTTGGTGCCTGTAGCTCAGTGATTAGGGCGCCAGTCACATACACTAGGGCTGGTGAGTTTGAACCTGGCTTGGGCCTGCTGAACAAAAAATGACAACAACAACAACAAAAATAGCTGGGTGTTTGGTGGGTGCCTATAGTCCCGGCTACTTGGGAGGCTGAGGCAAGAGAATCACTTATCTTCAAGAGTTTGAGTTTGCTGTGAGCTGTGATGTCATAGAACTCTACTGAGGGGGACATAGTGAGACTCTGTCTCAAAGAGAGAGAGAGAGAGAAAGTAACCCATAATCAGAGTTGGTTATTACACAAACCCACTTACTGAGGTTTTCTTGTTTTTGAAGGCATGATTTAGCAGGCCTCCCAGAAAGCAATTTGGGAAAGAGGAAAAGACAGGGGTCATTTTTAATTTCCTAGTTTCCCCTTTGGCCAAAGATAATTCCATGGAGTGCAACAGGAGGTCTCATTGTACTAGGAATACTCACTCTGACTCTATTTGGTCATCTGGCACTGGTGAAAATAATTTCGATATTCGTGATATACAGAGATGGACATGGTTGGCCTAATTTAATAGCCAATTGTTTAAGAGGCCAGACAGGGTTCAGTCTGAGAAAACTTCCTGGATCAGATCTACTCTATGAGCTGTCATGATCCAGGTCTTTGATCATATGCTGGGGGCCTGAGGCTACCCTGGGGGCAAAGAAACAGCCACAGACCAACATCTTGCATGACCCCTGCCCCAAAGTCTGAGTCCTGTCTAAACTCCGATGAGGCAATTTGACTTTCTCCTGTCCCTCTAAGGCTACACTTTCCCACAGTGTTTGCGATATTGGAGGTTATCCTCAGGTAGGTAAAAACCAGAATGCAGGGAACCTCTGAGCACTTTTCCTTCCTCCAGAAAAGAATCTAAATGTAGGATTGTGTTCATGTTAAGCTGCCTGCTCTTGGCCAAGTTTCTTCACCCAGCAGCTGGTATTGGAGTCAGGAAGTGTTATGGTCTGCTTGACAAGTCTTCACATCCCAGAGTCTTCCACATTTTCAGCAGACATCCCAGGAGAGTTGGGGAGGTGCACTGAAGCTTCCTGTGCCATTTTCTATCAGGACAAAAGAAAGAGTGGGTTCTCTGCCACACCAGGCATCCTCATGATCAGCAGACCAGGGGCATTTGGAGGCCACTTCCTTAGGCCCTACCTGTGCCTCCCTAATTGTCCACCAAACCAGGTGTCCCTAGCCGTGCTGCACCATCCCTGACTGTGGGTTGTCACACTCCATGCCCCCTCCACAGCCAATGCCCCTCAACCCCATGGCCTGTGACTATCACTGGAACGTTCCTCATTTTGGTTCCCAACTCCCTCCTTTGGTCTGTCTTCTGGAGGGATTCTAAGATAGGAGGATCAAATTTGGAAGAAGGGAAATTGAAAGATCTGCCCTAGGCCACAAATAATGGCAATCTTTTACTTAGGGTGTCAACACCTCTTGTCCCCGAACTTAAGAATTTGTACCACCTCTTCAACCCCTTTATCCTGATGTCATTGTTTTCTTGGCCAGAATTAAAATATGCATGTAAAAGTTGCATAAAATGAGATCTCCATCTCCCTCTCTAGACTTATTACTAGAGAACTGTCCAGTTACATTAACTTTTGAACTTGATGGTTTAACAGACTTCCCATTTTTTTCCACACAAATTTCATCCCAAATTTCTTTTCATGAACACAACCCACACAAACTTATCCACAATGTGCCTGGACTTTCTGCTTTTGTCCCAAACTTTCCTTTTTTATTTTCCCAATCTAAAATACATCTTCATATCCTTAACTTCCTTCATATATCCCTCTTCTACTGTTTTCTTTCCCACAAACTCATTCTCTCCAATACTTTCTTTGAAAAACCTCATTTATATATTAATAGGTCTTTTCTGCCTCTGCTTTTTACCTTTTCCCTTCAAAGTCTATTAAAACTATGTTTGACTTTTGAAACTGCATATTTATTTAGACATTTCATACCTTTTCCACACTACATCCTCATCCTTGCTACACCCCATATACACAACCACGTGCATCCAGACTTCCAGATCTTCCATCCTTAGTACTTTATATCTTAGAAAAATCTTAAGAAACAGAAAATTCTGCATTATCTTTTATAAACATCTATTTTCTCTTTGTTTATTGTTGGGGATTCATTGAGGGTAAAGGAACCAGGTTGCATTGATTGCATTTGTTAAGTAAAACCCTCTTATAATTGTGTCCCATCCCCCAAAGGTGTACCACACATTATGTCCCCCCACATCCTCCCTCTTTCTTTCTCCCTGCTTTCCCTACTGCCCACCTCCCACTGTGTACCAGGTCATTAATTGTCCTCATATCATAATTGAGTACATAGGATTATTGCTTCTCCATTCTTGTGAGGCTTTCCTAAGAATAATGTTTTTCAATTCCATCCAGGTTAATACAAAAATGTAAAGTCTCCATCTTTCTTAGTGGCTAAATAGTATTCCATGGTATACCTATACCACAGCTTGTTAATCCATTCCTGGGTTAGTGAGTATTTTGGCGAGTGTAAGTTGAGTTGCAATAAATAGTCTAGTGAAAGTATCCTTACAGTAAAAGGACTTTTTATTCTTCTGGGTAGATGGCTAGTAATGGGATTGTAGGATCAAATGGGAGGTCTAACTTGAGTTCTTTGAGGGTTCTCCATATTTCTTTCTGAAAAGATTGTATTAGTTTGCAGTCCAAACAGCAGTGTAAAAGTGTTCCCTTCTCTTCACATCCATACCAGCATCTTTAGTTTTGAGATTTTGTGATGTGGGCCATTCTCAGTGGGGTGAGATTAGATATCTCATGGCATTTTTTATTTGCATTTCTCTAATGATTAGGGATGATGTGTATTTTTTCATATGTTTGTTAGGTATTCATCTGTCTTCTTTAGAGAAAGTTCTATTCATCTCTCTTGCCCAGTGATATAAAGTATTGTTGGCTCTTTTTATGTTGTTTAATTTGAGTTCTCTATAGATCCTAGGTATCAAGCTTTTGTCCAATTCAAAATATGTGAATATGCTTTCCCATTGTATAAGTTGTTTATTTGCTTTGTTTGTTGTCTCCTTAGGTGTGCAGAAGCTTTTCAGTTAATTGAGTCCCATTTGTTTATTTTTGTTGTTAGCATTGCTATGGAAGTCTTCCTGTTAAAGTCTTTTCCCAGTTTGATAGCTACAAGTGTTTTCCCTACACTTTCTTTGAGGATATTTATTGTTGCGTGCTTTAGATTTAGGTCTTTTATCCAACTTGAATCAATTTGGGTGATTGGAGAAAGGTGCAGGTACAGTTTCAGTCTTTTCTATGTGGATATCCAGTTCCCCCAGCACCATTTAAGGAATAGGAATTCTTTCCCCCAATGTATGTTCTTGCTTAGCTCATCACAGATTAGGTGGCTGTAAGATTTTAGTTTCATCTCATGGTGTTCTATTTGATTCCAAATGTATATGTCTCTATTTTTGTGCCAAAACCATACTGCTTTTAATCACTATGGCCTTGTAGTAGAACCTAAAGTCTGGTAGGCTATTGCCCTAGCCTTGTTTTTCTTTCTTTCTTTTTTTTTTTTCACTTTTATTTTTTATTTTTATTTTTATTTTTTTATTGAATCATAGCTGTGTACATTAGTTCAATCATGGGGTACAGTGTGCGGGCTTCACATGCAATCTGAGATATTTTTATCAAACTGATTGACATAACATTCATGAGATTTTCGTTTACTATATGAAAACATTTTTGATCCATATTTAGAAGTTTTCTCCTGACCCTTCGAATATGTACCACACGTGTGATCTCTTCCTTTGTCCCATCTCCCTCCCCCCACTCCCTCCCCTTCCCTCCCTCTCCCCTTTCCCCGTCTTCCTGTGCAATAAATGGGTTGTAGCCTTCACTTGAACGATAAAGAATTTGTCTCATATTAGGGGTGTATACATTGGATACTTCTTCATCCATTCTAGAGATACTTTGCTAAGGAGAACATGTTCCAGCTCCATCCATGTAAAAATGAAAGGGGAAAAGTCACCCTCTTTCTTTAAGGCTGCATAATATTCCATGGTATACATGTACCACAGTTTATTAATCCATGCGTGGATCGATGGGCTCTTGGGCTTCTTCCATGACTTGGCAATTATGAATTGGGCTGCAATAAACAATCCGGTACAGATATCTTTGTTGTTCTGTAATTTTTGGTCATCTGGGTATATACCCAGTAAAGGAATTATAGGGTCAAATGGCAAGTCTATTTTTAGATCTTTGAGTATTCTCCAAACGTCTTTCTTCATGTTTTTTGGTAACCTGTTATGTCTTAAGTTTCCCTGCGTTTGGAATAAAACCGACATCCACCCTGGGATTTAAGAGACCTGGATTCTCTGTGATCCTACTACCTATCTGAGTAATGGTGTTCTTCCATTCTCTACAGAGGTAATCAGAGCGTACAGAGATACATTCTCACGGGATCATTTGCGACTCTGTTAGGCTTTAAATTCAGGCTGCATTTGAACTCTCTCTCCTTCAAGTTCAGTATACAGGATGCTGCCCATATTCTGTGGAATCATATGCAGTGCTTGCGTGAAATAAACAGGAACAAAAATCAAATCAAGTGGGTGATTTCTGTGGTGACAAATTTACAAGTTAATCTTCAAGTGCCACCATGTCATCATACTGATTCCTGAAATACTCGGGCAGAAAATGTGTTGCATCTGTGAACTTCACTTGCTTGTTCAAAGTATTCACTAAGCTTGGTAAAAAAGCAGGTAATTCTGAGCAATATTTCATAGTAGCAGTAACAGAGTAAGTGACTTGTGTCAGTAGGCAACCTTTAAAATAAAAATAAGAAATAAGCAAATAAGCAAATATGCTATTACAATACAGAGGGGAAAAATGAGGAGAAAATTAGTTTTCCCTACCAAAGCATAAGATGTGAACATTCATTCAGTCCCAATGTTCTCGTAAAGGCAGCTGCTTTCTGAAGTCTACCAGAGTTTCGTTATTTGTATTTCTAGGATTCTTTTGCCCATATTCTCTTTCTGTCTCTATGATTGTGGATTACCAGTTTGAGACCGGGTGATACAGTCTGTGGAGAGAAGCAGTTTCATATTCGTTTAAGAACACAGACTATGCGGTCAGACTTTTCTGAGTTCAGATCCTGGATACCCCCTTTCCTAGCTGTGAACTCTTGGGAAATTTACTTGTGTCTCTGAGATCCACTTCCTAACATACAAAGAGGGGAGATAAGGGTGACCTACACCATTGCACGTTTGTGAAATTATGTTCATCAACTCCTGGTAAGTTGTTGAAACTGTGACTCACCTATGGTAAAACTATCAATAAAGGGTTGCTACTATTAGTGTTTATTTAATTTCAATTTGGAATTGATAAAGATAAATGTTTATAGAGCTCAATCGCCTTCCTTTCTTCCTCCCTCCCTTTCTCTTATCCTTTCTTCATTTTCTTCTTGTCATCTTTCTGTCCTGATTTCTTCACATCCGTCTGCCCCACCTTTTAGAAGCAGATGTCAGGAGGTCTCTCTTACCTACCATGTGCTTTGGGCAAGTCCTACTTGGTCAAACAGCCAGGGACCAGGGGCCTGCTGAGCCTCCCTAGTGTCAGGGCTCTGCTCATTGTAAGCTCCATCGAGCTGCGGAGAGTGCCAGACACGGATTTCATTAATCCTACCATCAGTAGGTCTGAGTTCAGTGCAACTAATACAATACCTATTTCTCTAACCTTGCCAACATTTTCCTGACACTGCGTATGACCTCCTGTTATTTCTGAACAAAAGCTGGCAAGCACAACCCAGCTGGTGAAGTAAAACAGCACAGCGGGCCACACACTGCTGAGCACATCCATGCTGAAATGAACAGCACATTCCAAAGAGATCCACAGAAGCTCAGCTCAGAGGGGAAAAAAAAATAAAGGGAAAAAGAAAAATGCAGTATCACATATAGAAAATGATAATCCCCCAGCCCACCATATTCAGACTCCCTACATTGAGTGACTTCTACCCTCCAAGTCCTGACTATCCTGATTCTAAGACCAATTTTGTCCCTATCAGACTTTACCCTCACAAAAAAGAATCACAGATGTCCTCCTGATTTGACAAGCCTCTAAAATCTTTGAAGTTTCTGCCAACAACACCAAAGGAGAAAGCAGCATGCCATATGTATGAGTGGGTTTAGTTACAGATCAGCTTTGGGGTGAAATCAGCTTGGGAGGACTGTTATGTAGTAAAAGAAATATGCAAGGAAAGGTGGAGTTTGTTTAATTTCAACTGTTTTAAATTTTCTTTTATAATTTTGGCGAAAAAATACCATTTTTAGACCAATTTTTATGTTGTATATCAGACTCTTCTATGAATACAATATGGTGAGGTTTGGTTATTTATTCATTTATTTTTCGGAGAGAGCTAAAATATAAACTCTTCTTTGAAGACCTCTCCAACACGATGAGGCAAAGAAGGTTAATGGAAGGAAACCATTGAGACAAACACTTTGGATGATCCATATAGTCTTTTAAGACATGGTGTTGAACAGTACTGTACCCTAATTACTATAATAAATAACTACTGTGATTACTCTTACAGTACTATACCCTAATTACTATAATAGAGTTTGGGGGAGACAAGATGAACATCATGAATTTCTGTGCTCTCAAAGAACTCACACTCTAGTGAGTATTACAGACATTTGATAAACTGTTAGTTACAAATTGCAGGAACTGCCATATACAAAATTTACAAAGTTCTGCAGGAGAGAAAAACAGGAAAATCCATATAGTTTGAAAGATACAAGAAAAGCTTTCACTGAGGGACAAGCTGTCTCCGGTTCTAATCTACAAAAAAATGTAAGGAAGCCTAAAAATTAAAACATGTCAAATGGAATTATCAATACATTTATCCACGTTTACAAATAAATCAAGGTGAAAGAGGATATAATGTAATGAATTGAAGTTTCAGTTTCCTCAAGGATCAAAGGACTTCTTGGTGTTTATTGACTCTTCAAAAAATAACTCCCGGCTCAGCACCTGTAGCTCAGCGGCTAAGGTGCCAGCCACATAAACTGGGTTTGATCCCATCCCGGGCCTGCCAAATGACAATGACAACTACAACCAAAAAATAGCTGGGCATTGTGGTGGGTGCCTATAGTCTCAGCTACTTGGGAGACTGAGGCAAATGAATCACTTAAGCCCAAGAGTTTGAGGTTGCTGTGAGCTGTGACACTATGGCACTCTACCCAGGGCGACATAGTGAGACTCTGTCTCAAAAAACAAACAACAAACAAAAAATAACTACCAACACTTCTCAAATCTCCAGAGACCAACATTTTATTGTGAAGTCTAATCTCTCATGCAATTGCTTACTGCATTTAGCATAGAATCAACAGCGACTGGATATCACTAAGAACTATTTGACTCGTAGTGAGGACCAGTTAGGAAAGATTGCACAAACTAGGAAATTAACTCAAAAAGTAGGGAATGAAGTGAGTTGGCTCAGATATAAAAGGACTCATCTGTGACTTGATGTTAGAGTTTGGAAAGGAATTTTTCTTAGGAACTAATTCCCAAATCTGAGCATTTATACTTTGTCACACTAATGAGGTATTCTCTAGTCCGTGAGGGGAAAGTTGACTACCTGATCCTAGTTTCTTTCATGAATTCAAACTGTTCACAGAGTTCTGAAAAGAAGGGAAACTTGAGGTCATGAGTGAAATTTTAAAATATAATGTTCCCAATAAAATCAGCTCACTAAGGAATAATGAATAATAATGGTGAATAATAATTAATAATAATAATAATGAATAAAATATTGAATAATAATAATGAATAAAATACTATTAATGAATAATATCCATGCTTGTGAGGATAACACAAATGATAAATAATGATATAATTGCAATCCTCATCTGAAAAATTAGGTACATAGCTGTAGACATTGGTCAAGTAACTTATTTTTCAAAGTTGAAGACCATTCATCTGTGATGAGAACTTCTAACATTTCAATTGTTTTATACATCATTTCTTAATGTACTCCTTCACTTAATTCTTGCAGTAATGCTTATGATAGAGGTTTTAGTAACCCCGATTATAGTTGTGGAGATGAAGACTCATCCAGTTTACTTGTTCAAGTTTAAGCAGAAAAAATTACAGAAATAAAAGTCAAAACTTTATTCTCTAATCCCAGATTTCATGTACATTCTAGTACATAATATTCTCTGAATGTCAATTCTGTCTTATATATTCAAAAATGTTTCCTGAAAGATTCAGTATTGAATACATACAAGGTGCTACATGATTACTAAAGACTCTATTTGTTGATCAATTCATTATGTACAGTACTTATTGTCTTTAGCAAATCTCTCTAAACACATGTTAAATGTTTTTCTTGCTGTCCTATGCACTGGAGAAACACGAAGGACTACTTTGCTCTCTAGATCTAGAAATATATTTGGCACATATTGCATAATATGGGCACACTGATCTAGAAAATAATAGTTGTTTGCAAGACAATCATTTTTGAACAAGTACTCTTATACTTTGCTGTAGCACAGAAAAACATCAGTAAATCCAGACACTGGATTTTAGCCACTGGAGTAATCTACTTATTCTTCTTAGAAGTGCCCCCTTATTTCACTGTTACGTTTGGTTGCACCCATTGGAATAAAAGTAGATTTCTGTACACTGGTGTGCAGTGACCTGGTTAAAATATTCACGTAAATGACAGCTTTTCAATGGAGTGGTTTCAAGATAAGAAGCAAATATTTATATTCCTTTAAAGTATTGTTCTAAAAATGGTATCAATGCCTAAAAAAAATAAGGCAACTATCCAAGTTAGAGGCTTTGCTTTACAATTTAGGATAGCAAAAAACTCTAACTTTACCCTCTGGTATATTTGTATTGAAAGGCTCCAAGAGAAAGTATTCATTTCCATATGAGGAGTAAAGCTTTCTCATTCAGTAAAATCTGAGATCTGGCTTTTAAGTAACAAGTACATTGTTGGCTAGGTTGTTAGGTTTTCTAATTATTCCTAGCCCTGAATTTGGACTAAACTTCAAAGTGTAGTTAATGGTTACAAATGATCTGCATTAGCGTCCTATTTTGAAATTAAACATGATTATTTTATAATTAAAGTAATCATTCTAGGAATATTTATTTTCATTGTATTGTACCAAATGTGAATTTGCCACTTCTAGCTCTTTGCCATACAGTAGGACCTTTGCAAGTTGAATACTCAAGAGGCCATAACAGACTGGTCAACATATGGAGTTGGTCAATGTAAGGAAAGTAGGCCTACTGGACTGATATATACATGTGGCACATGTTCATTCTATGGAAATCAGGTCAACTTAAGGAGGTGGGCAATGTAGGGAGGTGGTTAGCCTTGAAGATTCTACTGTACTTTATTTGCCAGTCTAATTTGCTGGGCACTTTTACAGATAATGTTTTCATTAAAGTACACTGCATGTCTACTTAGATAAGTTAAATTATATAAAATTGTTTTTACTAGACCATACTTGTCCTATAGAACTTTGTTTTTCTTTTTTGTTTTTTATTCTTTCAGGTCAATTTAAGATACGAAGAATTATATATAGAATTTTTTTATTTTTATTTTTATTAAATCATAATTGTGTACATTGGTGGAATGATGGGGCACAATGTGCTGACTTCATATACTATCTGAAATATTTTCATTGAACTATTTAACATAGCCTTCATGGCCTTTCAATCACTATATGAACACATTTATATTCTGCATTTAGTAATTTTCACTTGTACCCATCTAAGATGCACCGTAAGTGTGAACCCACCAATCACTCTCCCTCCAACAATCCTCTCCCCTCCCCTCCCTTGTCCCTTTCCCCATTTCTTGTGCTATAACTGGGTTTTAGCCTTCATATGAAAGCTATAGATTAGCTTCATAGTAGGGCTGAAGGGATACTTTTTCTTCCATTCTTGAGATACTTTGCTAAGAAGAGTATGTTCCAGCTCCATCCATATAACATGAAAGAGGTAAAGTCTCCATCTTTTTTTAAGGCTGCATGGTATTCCACGGTATACATGTACCACAATTTATTAATCCATTCGTGGGTTGATGGGCACTTGGGCTTCTTCTGTGACTTAGCAATTATGAATTGGGTTGCAACAAACATTCTGGTACAGAGATCTTTATTGTGATGTAATTTTTGGTCTTTTGGATATATACGTAGTAAAGGAATTATAGGATGGAATGGCAGATCTATTTTTAGATCTCTAAGTATTCTCCAAACATCCTTCCAAAAGGAATATATTAGTTTGCATTCCCATCAGCAATGCAGAAGTGTTCCCTTTTCTCCACATTCATGCCAGCATCTCTGGTTTTGGGATTTTGTTATGTGGGCTAATCCTACTGGAGTTAGATGATATCTCAAGCTAGTTTTGATTTGCATTTCTCTGATGATTAAGGATGATGAGCATTTTTTCATGTGCTTGTAAGCTGTGCGCCTGTCTTCTTTAGATAAGTTTCTCTTCAAGTCCTTTTCCCACCCTGAGATGGGATCACTTGTTCTTTTATTGCTAATATGTCTGAGTTCTCTGTGGATTCTGGTGATTAAACCTTTGTCAGAGGCATTACCTGCAAATATTTTCTCCCAATCTGAGGGCTGTCTGCCTGCTACACTTACTGTATTGCTGTCTGCCTGCTACACTTGCTCCACTTAGCAGTGCAGAAATATAGAATAGCTTTTAAGAGTACAGACTTTGAAACCAGACTGCCTTGGTTCAAACCCTTGTCCTTTAACCACTTTGAGCCTCGGTTTCCACATAAGTAAAATGTCGATATTAAAAGCAAAAGTAAAAGAGAAAAAAAGGTCACCATACGTACAGAATATGGGAAATTGCAGGTACATGTGTATATATTTACAAAATATCATCTACATGTTCCCCACTTGTTTGTAAAATTTTGTAGGTCATTTTTAAATAAAGGTATATGTAGCTACAATTTCTCATTTTCCCTATGTATAGGGACTTTAGGGATGACTTTTGGGGCATCCTGTAGTACCCGTATAACTTCAAAGTGGAAGTTATAAGAATTAAAAGAGTTGAAAACTTAAAGCACTAAGAACAGAACTCAGTATATAGTTAATAAGCACTCTGTAAATGCTAGCTATTTTTATTATTATGTGTTAAAACAGAGGATCACCATTACTACTCATGAACTTCATTCTTTACAGCTGCCATGCTTACCTTTTATCATAGAAAGCATACAGGTGATGAAACTTCAATGATCTTGGCACTGAAGGTATTGATTTGTTTACTTACACCCCCTTCTACACAGTAAGCTCAAGGACAAAAACCCTGCCATATTCAACTCTGTCCCCATCACCAAGCTCAGGTAAGTATTCAAAAATATTCATGTAAGTAAAGCATTTCAGCGTTCATGACATTCCAAGTTTCTATCATTTTTCTCCCTAACCTCACTTAGGTAAATTTTTCTTTAAAGGCTGCACAACATAAAGACAAAATAATTTTTTTTTTTTTTTTTTTTGAGACAGAGTCTCAAGCTGTCACCCTGGGTAGAGTGCTATGGCATCACAGCTCACAGCAACCTCAAACTCTTGGGCTTAAGCAATTCTCTTGCCTTAGCCTCCAAAGTAGCAGGAACTACAGGTGCCTGCCACAACTCCCGGCTATTTTTGTTGTTGACATTGTCGCAGTTGTCATTGTTTTTTAGCTGGCCTGTGCGGGGGGGGGGGGGGGGGGGGGTTGTACCCCCCCCGCCGTGTATTTGGCTGGCACCCTGCCGACTGAGCTACAGGCACCATCCAAAAACAAAATAATTCTAAGAAAGTATCTGTATTACAACAACAGGACAGAAGAAATAGTAAGAGCCCCAAATCCGCCTTTCCCCAAATACATAAACAGTCCTGTTGGGGAAGAGCCTCAGAGTTAAAAAATAATCCTTTCCTCTTCCCTCATCATTCTTATTCCTATCTGTCCTCCAGCATTTCCTCCCCTTGACACAACATACTAGATTCCAGCTCACCAAGATGGCAGCTCACCAACCCTACTCTGTGAGTTCTTCTGAGGGAATTAACTATAACATACGTGTACAATATATGATTACAAACATAAAATTCATGTAATCTCTCATTTGAGATGGAAACAAAGGGTAGTTTTCCTTTACTCTTATCACTAGAATCATAATCCACTTCCTCTGAGGTAGTAAACAACTGAAATTTTCAGAAACCTCAACCGTGACAAGACTTCAGATAAAGTAGTTAATCATATACTGTCAGCTTTCACTGAGGGCTTTCCTTCAGATGTCCCTTCCATTTGCCTTCTGGATTATTATAGTATGATCTTGATGGCTCTACTGCCACATGGAGAGGACTAGGTATGTTCAAGGTTTGAATGAAGCTCCCAAAAGGTTTTTGGGGGACATTACCTCACAGCCACAAGGAAATTACCAAAGGCTCCAAAGGTTTATCTCTATTACTATATTCAAAACCTTGCAACCAAAGGAAATACAACATTCCTCATTATCTAAGAGCAATTAGTATAGCAAGGGAAAAGGCCACAATGTGACTTCTCTTAATCAAGGACCACATTTCAGAATGAAAAGGGATTTGATTAGAATTTTCCCCAAGAAAACCTCCAAATAATCAATTTATGTTTATAATGTATCACATATATTATATTATATTTATCAAAATTCAGGTTATACTTGCAACAGTATAGTAATTCTTAGGACAAGGAACCAATAAACTGGTGAAAGGCATGCAACATAATTTTGTAACCAAACTGTAAAGCTGCATGACAACTTGATTTCACATTTGCCTTTTACATAAGTCATTTTAGCAAAAAAAAAATATATATATATATATTAATATACTGTATAAATGTGTATATGTACACACACAGAGTATATTTACATTTTTTTATCATTTTTTGTAGAAACAGAATCTATGTTGCCCGGGCTGGTCTTAAAGTCCTGGCCTCAAGCCATCCTCCCACCTTGGCCTCCTGAAATGCATAAGCCATTGTGTCCAGCAAAAATTTACATATTTTATCAATTTTCTCCTGGAGCCTCACACACTCCTTTTAAATTCTTTTAAAGCACCTCTTTCATCATTATACCTGATTTTACTCATCAAAAGATCAAGCACTGCTATTCTTACTAGAGCCTCTTTTTTATTCCCTAGAGCCTTCTTTTTTGAAATCAAAGTATAATAATGTATATACAATAAAGTGCACAAATCTTAAGTGTGGAATTTAAGTTTTTACATAGACATACACCCATGTAACTGTCACTCATTCCAAGATATAGAACATTTCCAAACTCCCAGAAGGTTCCCTCATACGCTTTCCCAGTCATTACTACTACCACCACCAACACAACCCTGGCGTAATCACTATTCTGACTTCTACTACCAGGAAATATAAGAGCTGTACCTGTTTTTAAATTTCACTTAAATGGAATCATGTTGTATGCAATCTTAACGTCTGATTTATGGGTGAATGAGATCCAACCACTCGATAAGTATCTCCATAATTCATTCTTTCTTATTGCTTTTGTAGTATTTCATTTTATAATCTGTATCACAGTTTATTCATCCATTCTACTACTAATGTGCATGTGGGTTTTACCCAATTTGGGGTTATGATGAATAAAGATGCTATGAATATATCAATACTTTTACATATTTTTTCGTAGACATTAGTTTCTCATGGGTATACCTAGGAATCATGGATAGATGCAGACACTGCTACTGTTTTCCAAAATAACTGTACTATCTTACATTCCCACCAGCGACATGTAAAAGACCCAGTTGGTCTACATCTTGTCAACACTGGCATTGACCATCTTTTAAATTTTAGCCATTCTGGAAGGTATGTAGCAGGATCTCATTATTGTTTTAACTTGTATTTCCTTTTTTTTTTTTTTTTTTTTTTTGCAGTTCGGCAGAGGCCGGGTTTGAACCTGCCACCTTAGGCATATGGGGCCAGCGCCCTACTCCCTGAGCCACAGGCGCCACCCTGTATTTCCTATTGATTACCTTTTTATATGCATACTGGTCATTCTGAGATCATCTATTACAAAGTGCCTCTTCAAGACTTCTGTGCATTTTTAAAATTCCTTTTCTTACTGATTTTATACACATACACATTTAAATTCTTGGTGCAAGTCCTATGTCAGATATATGAATTGCAAATTTCTTCTTCTAGTCTGTATTTTGCTCTTCATTCTCTTAATGGTATCTTGAGGTGGAGAGAAGTCTCCATTTCAATGAAGCCTAAAGGCAGATTTATCATTCTCATGGTCACTGCTTTTTGAATCTTTGTTAAGGAATTTCTGCCTCTTCTATTCACTAACTCTTTGATTTGTGCTTAAGGTTTGAGCAGTTTTCCACTTTGCTTTGACTTCATGAAACCCCATAGTTCTGTAAGGTTTGCTCTTCTACTTTGCAGTTGATTTTCACTGCATTCATGTTATGTTGATGAGGTGCTAGATAACTCTACTGGCATAAAGATTTAACTAGAGACCAGTTTTACAACTAGGAAATTCATCACTGATTATTTCCACATATAATGACTTCTGTACAAATACACTAAAAACCTAATGTTAAAGAAAAACCGTAATGCCCATTAGCCTAGCATTTTTCCCAAACATACCTCAGATGATTCTTCCCAATTTTTTTGAACCCAGTCACAAGGACTTTTCTTTGAAAAGTCTCCCCGGGGGCTATGGCTCATGTCTATAATCCTAGCATTCTGGTAATCCTAGCACTCTAGAAGGCTAAGGTGGATGGCTAACTTGAGCTCATGAGTTTGAGACTAGCCTGAACAAAAGTGAGACCCCATCTCTACTAAATAATAGAAAAAAACTGAGGCAAAAGGTGGCTTGAGCCCAAGTTGGAGGCTGCTGTGAGTTATGATGCCATGACACTCTACCCAGGGTGACAGTTTGAGATTCTGTCTAAAAAAAGAGAGAAAAAAAAGAAAAGTCTCACAGGAAATCATTTTTTAAGAATGTAATGAAAACAAAAATCTCAATTATTGATTTGTGCTTCCCGTTTGACAATAGTCACAACTCTGTTTTAAAAGACATTTTTATAATAAGCATCAAAAGTAGAATAACTATACCACTTAACCAAAGAAACCATAATTAGCACCATAAATCACTACTGAATGCCAACGGAATAAATCATGATTATTATTTATACAACGAAATGGTCACAAAAAAAAACTACTCCTTTCAAAATCTGTTCATATGATTTCTCCTTAATACATCTGTATGATTCAGGAAGACAACATAGATGGTGATTAAGAATACAGGCTAGATTCTAGTACCCTCAATGAATCCCCAATAATAAAGAAAAAAAAAAAAAAACACAGGCTAGAATCACAATGCTAGCTATGTGATTTAGACAAATTAACTTAAATTTCAATGTGCCTCAATTTCCTCATTTTGTAAAATAAAGATTATAAAAAGTACCTACCTCACAATGTTACTGGTTTCCTCACAATGTTGCTGGGTACCTGAGTGAGCACATATGAGGCCTTTGTACAGTGTCTGGCAGCGAAAATAAATGTGTAGTCATGAATGTCATCTGCTATGCCTATGTTTTCAACTTTCTAAGTCCTTTTACATACACTGTCTCACACACACACAACAGCACAATGAAACTGTCTAAACAAGAAATCCCCCCTTTAGAGATGAGGCAATGATGGAAAAGTTCTATGATTACTCTAAGATATTTTAAGTGGCAATGTATGGACTAGAAACCACACATAACCTCAACCCCAGGCCAAATTGATCAACTTCCCAAGGATCCATTTCAGAAGAAACATTCTTTTGGATTTTCCCTATTATTCCTCCTGGCTGTCAGCAACAACCAGCCTAAACACCTGATGGGTGCTAAAGACTCTAAGACAGGGGTCCTCAAACTAAGGCCTGTGGGCCACATGCGTTGGTGTGAATTGTATTTGTTCCCATTTTGTTTTTTACTTCAAAATAAGATATGTGTGAAGGCTATAACCCAACTATAGCACAAGAATATGGGAAGGGAGGGGAGGGGAGAGATTGGGGTGGAGGGAGGGTAATTGGTGGAGTAATGCACCTGTAGTCCATCTTAGAAGGGTACAGGCGAAACTTAATTCTAAATGCAGAATACAAATGTCTTCATACAATAACTAAGAAAACACCATGAAGGGTATGTTAAACAATTTGATGAAAACATCTCAGATTGTATATGAAACCAGCACATTGTACCTTGATTGCACTAATGTACACAGCTATGATTTAATAAAAAATTCAGATTGTATATGAAGTCAGCACATTGTGCCCCATGATTGCACCAATGTAGACAATTATGATTTAATAAAAATAAATAAATAAATAAAAATAAGATGTGCAGTGTGCATAGGAATTTGTTCATAGCTTTTTTTTTTTTAATTATAGTACGGCCTTCCAACGGCCGTACACTGAGGGACAGTGAATTGGCCCCTTCTTTAAAAAGTTTGAGGACGCCTGCTCTAAGACATGGGAAGAAAATACTAATTATAAATAAAGACCTTGGGAGGAACAAATAAACTATACACCATTTGCTCAAATTAAAAAAGTAGAAGCACAGTACCTGACACACAATTGGCACTCCAGCCAACTGTAACAGGAGTTACAGATGACTAAAAACACAAAGTGTTATCATGCTTTCTCAATTACAAAACAAGGTACTGCTGGGCAAAAATCAACCCTGCTACCAAAAGCAAGTCACTTAATACTAGGCTCATCTGTCACATCCAAATACAATGTGACAACAGAAACTAAAAGGAAAAAATTTTAAGAATAATTTTCTTTTACTTTCAAAAATATTTAAGTTTTGGCTGGGTGCACTGGCTCCCACCTGTAATCCTACCACTCTGGGAGACCAAGGTGTGTGGATCACCTGAACTCAAGAGCTGGGGACCTCCCTGAGCAAAAGCAAGACCCCATCTCTACTAAAAATAGAAAAAAAACTAGCCAGGCCTTCTGGTGGGTGCCTGTAGTTCAAGTAACTGGGGAGACTGAGGCTAGAGATTCTCTTGTGCCCAAGAGATTGAGGTTACTGTGAGCTAGGGCACCACAGCACTCCACAGAGTGCTAAAGTGTGAGACTTTATCTAATAAAATTAAAATTTAAAAATTTAAGTTTTGCGAAGAGGATCATCAAGGCAGTTCCTGAAAACTAACCCAACTAGTTTTATATCATAACATGGCATTTCTTTGCCCATGAAATTGATATAAATAATATTTTATCTAGGTAATGTCTTCACCAACACTTATCTTCAACATTTTCCACATTCGATTGGATTAAACCCAATCACAACCCCCAGTTTTACCTACAGTCACATTCCTACTTTCCTAACCAGTAAAGTACAAGGAAGCAAAATGTCTCCACAATCACATCTAAGTGCTTTATCTTTTCCTTTCTTCTGTCAAATGAGCAATCACAAGTTGAGATACACCTTAAAGATCAGACTTGACGTCGGCCCCTGGCTAAGGCCTACCTTTCATTTCCTGGCACTGCCACTTTGACACCTACAGGCACGTCTCTTGACACTTGGGAGAATACACCGGGAAGGCAATTCTAGCTCCTGCCTAGAAAGCCCTCGTCCATGCCTTGCACGCGGTGGCTACTTGGGACGTTCCTGCACAGGGGGCTTAACCAAATCAGAGTATGAGTGGTATCTGGGATCAGTGCATCTCCCAAACCCGCCAAAGTCGGGGCAGGGAGGTCTTGATTTTCCTTCTGTAAATAATGATGGGACACCAGACCCTCCTCATCCGGTGGCTACCTTGCCCTCACCAACCCACCTAGCGCGGCCCCTTGGGCTCCCGACGCCTCCGGCAGCTCCAGGAGTCTCTATCCCACGCCTCCTCTCACCTCAGCCCGCGACGCCGCTACCTGTGACGGGACCCCAATTGCCGGTCAAGGGACCGTTACCGGGGGCTGCAATCCGGGGAAGGCCCGCGGCTCAGGGGGAAAAGCCCAGGCTGCAGCTTCCCCGACGCCGCCATTTTCCCTGCGCCGTAACCCCCCCCACCTGAAAATTCTAGCGTCCCACCTGTGACTGGCAGGGACTCCGCGCGACGCCGCAAGGGGCGCGTAGACTAGCCGGGAACTCCGTAGGGGTCACAACCTCAGGGCAAAACCCGCCTTTAATTCATCCCGAAGCGAGGAGGCGTCCAGCCGTCGCCCTAGTAATGCGTCCTGGAAGGCTCTATCCTCATTGGCTATGGACGTCCTGACGCAACGGCGTCCCCGGCTGCGTGGGAATCCAGCCCCGGGCGCCCCGCCCCTGCTCTGCAGCCCGGGATACCCCGGCGTCCATCCTCTAGGGCTCTTTTAAAGGGTCCGCGCTTATTTTCTAGTCTGGCCTGGAGATGGAGGACCAATGGGGCGGGAAATTAGTGGAAGTCATTGTCCCAGGGAACCCATGGCTCGTACAACCCCTAGAGTTGCAAAATGCAAAACAGAAATCTGGGAGTTTAATTTACAAACCTAATTTTATTGCCCCAAGTCACAGGGCAAATCAGTAGTAAGACCATTTCTAGAACTCAGATTTTCGGTTGCTGCGGCGCCAGGACTTTCTGCGTTCCCTCAGTCCTAGGGACACGTTCTCGCCTGCGAGACCCAGAGCATATTCTTCACACACACCCCTCTTTAAAGGTCTTTCCCTCTTTCTGCCTTGGTGCGTCTGTACCAGACCTACGGAGCTTCTCTTTATTTCCCCTGCAGATGCCTTTCTCGTGTTGGCCTTCAACAAATACTAAATAAAAGTCTTAAACATAACCATACATCACACAGAGCCACTCATCAGTCATCGTGCATATTTATAAACATTATCTTTTATTCGTTTATTCCACAAAGTAGAGGGAAGGGTGACGTTTATTTTGTTTTTTCAGATTAATATGAGGGTACACACAATCAGGTTACAATGTTTGTGTTTGTTAGATGAGGTCCCCGCTGTAGTGCCCAGGAGGTGTGCCCATTAGGTGGGACACACCAGTCCTCTCCCCTACCCTCAATTCCCTTTCTTCTTCCCCTCCCCCTAGTTTGAATTAAATTGATTTTTCTCTTGTGTGGGAGTGTATTAGTTCTTCTACAGGCTTCACATCAGTATCGAGTGCATCGAATGCTTGCTTTTCCATTTTTGTAATACTTTACTAAAGGGAATATTCTCAACTTTATCCAGGTTAATAAAAAAAATGTAAAGTCTCATCTTTTTTACAGCCAAATACTATTCCATAGTATTACATATACCACAGTTTATTAACCCATTCATGGGTTGATGGACACTTGGGTTGTTTCCACATCTTGGCAATTGTGAATTGAGCTGCGATGAACAATCTAGTGCAAACGTCCTTATGATAAAATGATCTTTTTTTTTTTCTGGGTAGATGCCTAGTAATGAGATTTTGGTATCAAATGGAAGGTCTATTTTGAATTCTTTGAGTATTCACCATAGCTCTTTCCAAAAGGGCTGTATTAGTTTGCAATCCCACCAACAGTATCAAAGTGTTCCCTTCTCTCCACATTCGCACCAGCATCTACAGCTTTGGGACTTTTGTGATGTTGGCTATTCTCAGGGGGGTCGGGTGATATCTCATGGTGGGTTTTGATTTGCATTTCTCTGAGGATTAGGGACAATGAGCATTTTTTCATATGTTTGTTGACTGTTCATAAACTATTATGCCCCCCCACCCCAAAAAATTCCCTGTGAATCAAGGGTTCCTGGGCTCCTTTCCCTAATCGGCTTCATAATTTCTCTAATTTTGTTCAGGAACATTTAAATATTGAAAAATGTGCTAAAATTTCATCAGAAAATGAATAAAAACACCAGAAGGAAATACCAGAAACAAAAGCCAACTCTGCCCATTGTGCCTGTAACCTTAGGGCAGAGTTTCAAAGATTATTAGAATAAAAGATCTCTAAATTCCTAAACTCTGAAAGAGTTGGCAAGGCCATGTGCCCAAACCCCAGGGATCTGCACTGTGACTCCTCTGGGACTTGTCAGAGGCTGCACATAGCCTTTCCTCTGCTACAGATAGCTCTAGTGTGTGATGTGTCAGGTGGTACAACCCAGGAGGCTGGGCTGCCTGTATCACAGACTATATGCTGCTAAACTGAGCACTGCTCATTACTAAACTTTCCACATCAACTAGTAAATGGGTAGAAACAGTATTCCCAAGTGCAAAATAAGCTGGTTCCTAAACCTTAAGAGATCTACCAAGTGCTATGCTTCTTTCTTAGTGGCAGAGGATGCAAGGCACAGTAACTTGTTCTTTGTTTTAGAGGCAATATCCTGACAATCCTGACATGCTCTAAACTAATGTTTTTCCATCTTTTTATCTCAAGGCCCACTTGAACCTATAGTTAAACTTCCACAGCATACTTAAATTATGTTAATCAAAAAAAGAATAAAAGAAAGAATATGCATACTGTGCTTTGAATTTCTTCCAAGAATAATTTAATTAGTGATGTTTAAAAATTTTCATGGGACACCAATGATCCTCTCATTGAAAATCACTGCCCTAGACCACTGGACCACTTTACTACCCAAAGAAAGTCTGTATTTTAGATAATATATTGTATCAAGATTTTCTTTGTTTTGATATATAGTCTATGTTTAAACAAGATATTGACATAGGAGGAAGTTGGATGAAATGTATGTGGAAAATCTCTATATTCTTTTTGCATCACGCCTAAATCTAAAATTATCCCAAAAATTTTTAAATAATTATTATTTTAAAATGGTGTCAATGTATCAAGGTCCCGAATTGTTGTGGGGTTTATACACCCTCTGGAATCCATGTGTCTTATCAAGTCATCTAGAATAAAGTTATGTACCCCATAACAATGGTTCCATCACCAACAGACCTCATATATGACAGTGATCCTAAAAAATTATAATACTATATGTTTACTGTACCTTTTTTCTATGTTTAGATATACAAATACTTACCATTGTGTTACAATTGCCTATGGTATTCAATACAGTAACATGCTGTACAGATGTGTAGCCCAGGAGCAATAGACTATAGCACCTAAGCCTAATACAGTAGTAAGCCATACCATCTAGGATTGTGTGAGTACACTCTATGATGTTTGCATAACAATGGAATTACCTAGACACATTTCTGAGATTGTATCCCTATCTTTAAGTGATGCATGACTATATTTGCATTCCTTGCTCATCAGATCCAACTAACATATTTGATTATGGTAGACCAGTGTGATGCCAGATGGTCCAGGTCCCTTTGGAATATATTATGACAGAATAAAGGAAAATGAACATAGCCTTGGCACAAAATGGTAAAAGTAGAATGTTATTTTCCTCTTGATGGAATATTGCTTTCATTTGCCATTTTATTTGTTGGGAGGGAAAAAAGGCAGTTCCAAGGACTTCTATTTGGCCTTTGCTACAACAATAGCTCTTTCTCTGCAGGCTGAGGACCAATGTGAAGTTTCTGCCAACTGCTAAGTGTGTCCTCCACTCCAATTACACATTCAGGAATCAGAGAAATGGCCACTAAGTTTGTAACAGGACCCACTGAGACAGACCTGGGTGTAGACTACATTTATTATCTGAATCCAATATGCCCCTACTTTAATAGGGGTCAAGGGGGATGGGGACAGGGGCATAATGGTACTTAGGACTATTATGTATCTAACATCTGTCAAAAGATTGGGGTATTACTTTTCCCCAGTCTATGGTTATACAAACAAATATCCATAAATCACTTTAAAGAAGGACTGAAGAAATCTCCACATACTTACTATGCTGTTTTGAGTCCTTCATCATGGACACCAGTCTCTCCTTTGGTCCATGCATTCTAGACATGAAAAGAGGCTCAGGTCTTGAAAATGAGCATGAGACTGTGATTTTTCATTGGGGTGGTTTCTGGCTCCAGCCTTCTACTTACCTTTTCTTAATGTCTTCTGGTTATATATTAAGCCAAACTCTTTCTGGCTGATGATATATCTTGCCCTAGAAATGCTATACTCTGTTAGTCATGTCCATTGGCCAGGCCAGGACCCCTGACTGCCACTACATCCTCACTATCTCTTATGGTAGTTAGGTTGCCATTGCTTCTCACAGTTGTCTCTGCTCTTTTGGAATTCTTTCAACATCACTTCTCGTGTGGGTCCCTGTTCCATATCAGCTTCTTCCATTATTAGACTTGACCTACAGAGGACAAATGCCACTGAACTTCTCAATGATGGGGGTTGCTCATTGATGACACTCACCAGAGCATTTAGTATTATCTTGATAAACAGAATGTTTTCCAGGTCCTCCTGAGGGTTGTAGTCATCTGGAAAGGTTTCTTGTCTTGTTTGGTCACTGCATTTAGCATAATTACTCCTTTGAGTTTTTTATTCTTGCATCCACATTCTGCCAAAACCGTTTTGAGAGCTCTATTTAAGGTGTACCATGTGCTTTTCCCAGCTTCTAAAAACCATCCAGCAGCATATTAGAATTGACCTTTAGAACCTTTAAGAACATTTAGAGTTCTTGTTATGATATTAAATAATATATCATAAGAATGTGCCTCTTAATGGGAAACTCTCCTCAACCAGTTTTATACCCTCCCCTTCCTTAAGATAACACCCTTAGTATCCACACTCAGACATAACCCCCCTCTATGAACCGAGTCTTACAGTTCTTATGGCATATAATGCCTTCTCTTCCTTTACAATCCAGAACTTCCCCAGTTAGGTAAGATGTATGGGTGACCTCTATCTACCAACAAGGGAAAGAGGCCCATTTCTATAGACCTAGAAGATTCAGGGGGTCTGAGGGTTCAAGGTTCTCAAGTGAACCCAGATAGCACAACCTTAAGTCTCATGGTTTCACTCCTTCCCTGTTAAAGCCCTGATTTTGGCATTAGAGATTTGCTTAGGCTGAAAATTCAGCCTTCTCGCAGTTCTACCACTCTTTTTTTTTTTTTTTTTTTTGAGACAGAGCCTCAAGCTGTCACCTTGGGTAGAGTGCTGTGGCATCACAGCTCACAGCAAACTCAAACTCCTAGGCTCAAGCGCTTCTCCTGCCTCTGCCTCCCAAGTAGCTAGGACCACAGGTGCCCGCTACAACGCCCAGCTGCTATTTTTTGCTTGCCGCCGTCATTGTTGTTTGGTGGGCCCAGGCTGGATTTAAACCCTCAATCAAGCTCAGGTGTATG
>CAUYON010065030.1:0-17806 GCA_963573935.1 Arctocebus calabarensis
GAGTCTCCTGCCTCTGCCTCCCAAGTAGCTGGGACTACAGGCGCCCGCCACAACGCCCGGCCATTTTTTGGTTGCAGCCGTCATTGTTGTTTGGCGGGTCCTGGGGCTGGATTCGAACCCGCCAGCTCAGGTGTACGTGGCTACAGGCGCCTTAGCCCGTTGAGCCACAGGCGCCAAGCCTCGACACTAGTTTCTTAATCTTCCTCTTTCCTTACATAGACAATCGAAAATACTATTTATTTCATAAGCTTAAATCACACAACATAGGTAAAAGAGCTGAAACACTGAACTAAATTCTCCTAACATTACACATAAACCCTGATCCCTCTTTCCTTTGGCCTCAGCGCTTCAAATCCCGTACCAACCATTCCGACCGCTCAGAGAAGACACCCCAGCCGCCGACGCCTCAACAATGCAAGGCCAGCTGGGAAGCGGGGGTGGACCCGAAGGCCCGGACGCACTTCTGACCACGTGTCCCTCTCAGCCAATCGGCCTCTGTTGCCCCACCCCTTCCGTTCTGGGAAAAACCGAGCCCCCAGCGCGTCTTCCGGCGGGAGCTCTGGTGCTCCTTACCATGGTGAGTTGGCTGGGGAGTATGAGGGTGTCAGCTCTTATCGTTTCTCTTTCCGAATCGGGCTGGAAGTCCCTCAGCCGCTCAGAAAAGGGTTCATCGCAGTTGCGGTCGGGCCCCTTGGGAGAAGAGGCTGTGCCTCGAAAGGTTCCCCTGGGAGCTCTGATCCAGTTGGGTCGCTCATCCGGTTCCTTTGGCCTTTGGCATCCCGTCCCCTCTACAGGCTGAGCTTTCAGCTCCCAGTTAGTTTATGACTTTCACCTGTCGAGATCTCCTTGATGTAGAAATAAAGGGCATTGTTGGCTTCATCTACTACACCACCAGCAAAGTATCTGAAAACAAGTATACACCGATGGCTATAGTGGTGATTCTTAGGGCAGTGACGATAAGGCCAGCAGAAATAAAGAAGGTTATTAGTCGGTTTTAAGGCAAACGCTCTACTCTGCAACTTTGCTTTACCAGGAGCAAGTGACCTGATACGGCAGCAATTTTCAAAAGGGTAGTGAGTGAAAGCCAAGATGTTGGTAGAACATTTTATTGCTGCTTTACTTTTGCATTTGGATAAACTAGTGGAGGATCCTAGTAGACGTTACAGTTATTGAGATGTTTTTTCTCTAAAATTTGTTACAGGAATTATTCATTTTATGTCTTTAGAAATCGTATATATATCTCTGTGAATTTTATCTAATGATAAGCAGTTGGTTAGGATTTCAGATGTCAGAGTGGTGTGTCCTTTTTGGAAATGGATTTATCGGAAAAATTAATGGAGCACTTATTGATAGTCTACATATGAGAAAGGAACATTTCTGTGCCTAAGCCGTTTTCATTCTGTTGAGTTTTTTCCTTAAGTGCATGTAGTTGAATAAAATGTCTTATTCGTACACTATCTTTTGTAAATTTCTGTGATATTTTTGCACCCCAAAAATACTCTTTTTTTTGGCCGGTGACCACATAGCCTCCAGCTATACTTTTCAAAACATTCATCATTATGTAGCCAGAGTAAAATTTGACAACATCACTTCTTTACTTAAAATTTCTCGTTTTTATTTTCTGTAGCACTCAAGATAGTGTAGCATCTAATTGTTTAAGATGGTATATGGCCAGGCTCGGTGGCTCATGCCTTTAATCCCAGCACTGTTGGAGGCTGAGGAGGGAGAATTGCTTGAGCTCACGAGTTGGAGACTTGCCTGGGCAAGAATGAGATCACCGACTCATAAAAAATGAAAAAAATAAACCCAGCCAGGCGCCAAGGTGAGCGCCTGTAATTCCAGCAGCTTCTGGAGGCTGAGGCTGCTGGATGCCCACAGCCCAAGTCTGAGGTTGTAGTGAGCTGTCACGCCATTGCACTCTGCTTGGGGCATACGGTGGGACTCTGTCTCAACAACAACAACAAAAAGCAGAAAATAAAAATAAATATGGAAATTAAAAAAAATAACATGGCATATGAAACCATCCATAGTCAAGCTTCTTACCTTTATGGCCTCTTTATTGCACTTACAAAACATCCATATTCCAGCTACAGTGAACAGCTTGCATATCATGCTATATTGAATTGGGCTTTTGCACCTATTGTATATGTTATTCCATCTGCCTGAATTGTCTTGTATCTCACATTCCTGGGCTCCAGCCATCCTCCTGTGTCAGCCTCCTGAGTAGGTGGACCTACAGGCATGTACCACCATGCTCAGCCAAGTTTTCTGCTTTTTATGGAGCCAGGGTCTTGCTCTTGTTCAGGCTGGCCTTGAATTCCCAGCCTCTAGGGATCCTCTCACTTCAGCCTTCCAAAGTGCTAGTATTATAGGCTTGAGCCACTGTGCCCTTAATTCATTTACCTTGAGCCTTTCCCTGTGATGTCTCAGTGTCCCATTAGGTGCTTCTCCTCGCATGATACATTGTGCTTTGGTACATTTATACATACACACATGCATATATCAGAAACAATTTTATTGCATGAAACTTTGCAAAATGCATATGTATCATAAAAACCTAACTTGCTTAAAACACTCATGAAGTGATTTAAAGGCAAAAGGATAAGAAACCTAAAATCCAGAGGTTTTTCAGGTAATAGAACTTTGTTAATTCATAGCCCTATTTTAATAAAGTTAAGTTTGGATCCCTTGCGCTTTTTGCCAATAACATCTGTAGCTTTTACCAGTGTTAACATTGTGTATTTACTTGTCTTTCACTTCTAGACTGTAAGCTCATTGAGATCAGGATGCATATATTTCACTCTGGTATTCCCAGGCCTTGTACAGGGCCTGGGCTGGCCCAGAGAAGGTTTTTTTTTTTCTTTTTTTTGAGACAGAGCCTCAAGCTGTCACCCTGGATAGAGTGCCATGGCATCACAGCTCACAGCAACCTCCAATTCCTGGGCTCAAGCGAGTCTCTTGCCTCCACCTCCCAAGTAGCTGGGACTACAAGCACTGGCCAAAATGCCCGGCCATTTTTTTGTTTTTGGTTGCAGCCGTCATTGTTGTTTGACAGGCCCAGGCTGGATTCGAACCCGCCAGCTCAGGTGTACGTGGCTGGTGCCTTAGACCGTTGAGCCACAGGCACTGAGCCCTAGAGAACGTTTTTAATAAATACCTGTTTTTATAAAACATTGAATAAATTATGACACTAAATTTCTATGCTCGAAACATTATTATTACTAATACAAGGAAATAACATTTAAGATTTACTTTAAAGCTTATGGGGGAAAAGATTTTGTAAGTCACTGATTAAGAACATGGTATGGCTCGGCACCTGTGGCTCAGCGGGCTAAGACTCCAGCCACGTACACCTGAGCTGGCAGGTTCGAATCCAGCCCGGGCCCGCCAAACAACAATGACGGCTGCAACCAAAAAATGGCCGGGCGTTGTGGCAGGTGCCTGCAGTCCCAGCTACTTGGGAGGTGGAGGCAAGAGACTTGCAGGAATTGGAGGTTGCTGTGAGCTGTGATGTAACGGCACTCTATCCAGGGTGACAGCTTGAGGCTCTGTCTCCAAAAAAAAAAGAACATGGTATGGCCAAATAGTGCTGTCTAAGAAAATATATAGAAACTATAGCTTTTGTCATTAGTGAAGTTACTTACAATGCAAGATGAGGTGAAAGCTAAAAACACTATAGTTTGACATAATCTAGGAAGACTTCACATAGCAGGTGAAACATGAAATAGCAATTTGTGCCTTACACTAATCCTCTTAATATTTCTCTCATTTAGATGAGGAAGCAGAGAGGTCAGGTATTACAGGGCTAGTAGAACTTGGGATAGACAGGTCTGATCTTTTCACTATAGAGTGATATTACCAGGAGACAAGGGGTAGATCAGTTTAACTGGAGTTGAGGATTTCTGTTGGGAGTAAGAGATAAGACTGGAAAGAAACACAGTAAGTCATTGAAAGCTTGGAATTTCAGATTGTAAAATTCAGAGTTTATCCTGATAGCAACGGAGAGCCAATACAATTTTAGAAAGACTCATATGAACATTAGAAATTTGATTTGACCTGTGGCTCAGTGGGTAGGGTGGCCCCATATACCAAGGGTGGCAGGTTCGAACCCAGCCCTGGCCAAACTGCAACAACAACAACAAAAAGCTGGGCACCTGTAGTCCCAGCTACTCAGGAGGCTGAGGCAAGAGACTCACCTGAGCCCAGGAGTTGGAGGTTGCTGTGAGGTATGACTGCCATGGCACTCTACCAAGGGCGATAAAGTGAGACTCTGTCTCTAAAAAAAAAAGAAATTTGATTTGGTTATCAATATCAGGATGGCATTGTAAGTGATCTTCTACCCTTTAGAAACCTTTTTTATTTTCTCAACCTGAAAATTAGTGACTTAAATAAAGTGGGTTAAAGTTAAACAGAAGATATCCAAGGATAACAATATTAGCAGAATTTTTTATCTTTGTGACCAAAATATCCCACACATAATACTTTAAAAATATATATATAAGGCTGAGTACGGTGGCTCACACCTGTAATCCTAACACTTTGGGAGGCCAAAGCAGGCAGATCGATTGAGCTCACGAGTTTGAGACCAACCTGAGCAAAAGCAAGACCCATTTCTAAAAACAGCCAGATGTTATAGTGGGCACCTGTAATCCCAGCTGCTTGGGAGGCTGAGGCAAGAAAATCACTTAAGCTGAGGTTGGTGCGAGCCATAATGCTAAGGCGCTCAACCCCAGAGTGACTGTGTGAGACTGTGCCTCAAAAAAAAAAAAAAATGTATAGACTGTTATCTGGCAACATTAACATGTATTAATAAATCAAAGGAAAATAGCCTTTTTTCTTTTTCTTTTTTTGAGACAAAGTCTCAAGCTGTTGCTCTGGTTAGAGTGCCATGACCTCTATCAGCAACCTCAAACTCCGGGGCTTAAGCGATCCTCTTGCCTCATCCTCCCAAGTAGTTAGGACTACAGGTGCCTGCCACAATGCCTGGCTAGTTCCTTTTAAACTGAGTCAGCTTAGCAAAGCCTTTGGGTTATATACACACTGATCATTATTTGGATATCAAAATTAGTAATATTTTTCTGATGCTTTATTTAATTATTATTTTTTTCTTTTTGTAGAGACAGAGTCTCACTTTATCACCCTCGGTAGAGTGTCGTGGCATCACAGCTCACTGCAACGTACAACTCCTGGGCTTTGGCGATTCTCTTGCCTCAGCCTTCCAAGTAGCTGGGACCATAGGCGCCCGCCAAATGCCTATTTTTTTGTTGCAGTTTGGCCACCCTTGGTATATGGGGCCAGCACCCCACCCACTGAGCATCAGGAGCCACCCTGATGCTTTATTTTTACTGTTTAAAATGTTTTTTTATTTGGTTGGGGATGATGGCTCACACCTGTAATCCTAGAACTTTGGAAGCCAAGGTGGGAGGATCCATTGAGCCTAGGAGTTCAAGACCAGCCTGAGCAAGAGTGAAACCCTATCTCTTCTAAAAATAGAAAAATTAGCTGTGTGTTGTGGCAGGTGCCTGTGTACTCCCCAGGTACTCAGGAGGCTGACTTAGGAGGCTAACTTGAACCCAGGAGTCTGAGGTCACTATGAGCTAAGCTGAAGCCATGGTACTCAAGATTGGGCAACAGAATGAGACTCTTTCTCAAAAAAAAAAAAAAGCTCAATATATTTGTTTTGTTTTATTTTTTATTTTATTTTATTTTATATTTATGTAATTGTAATTTTATTTTATTTTCAAGATTGGGTCCCACTCTATTGCCCCGGCTAGAGTGCAGTGGCATCATCATAGCTTACCACATCCTCAAACTCCTGGGATAAAGTGATCCTCCTGCCTCAGCCTCCTAAGTAGCTGGTACTATAGGTGCATACTAACATGGCTGGCTAAATTTTTTCTTTTCATTTTATGTCTTTTCTTTTTTGTGTAGAGACAGAGTCTCACTTTATCACCCTCCATAGAATGCCGTGGCTCACAGCAACCTCCAATTCCTGGGCTTAGGCGATTCTCTTGCCTCAGCCTCCCGAGTAGCTGAGACTAAACACCCAGCTATTTTTTTGTTTTGCAGTTCAGCCGAGGCTGGGTTTGAACCCGCCACCTTTGGTATATGAAGCCGGCGCCCTACTTTCTGAGCCTCAGGCGCCGCCCTCTTTTTACTTTTTATAGAGGTAGGGTCTTGCTTGCTGCCCAGGCTGGTCTCAAACAATTTCAGTCACTGTGGCTTCCCAAAGTTTTGGGATTACAGATGTGAGCCACCTTTGCCTACCCCAGCCTACTTTATAATTTTATTACATTTTTTTTCTTTCTTTTTTTGGCTTTCAGTCCAGAAGGACCTTATTATTTTATTACATTTTTATTATGAAAAATTTCAAACGTACATAAAAATAGTGATACTATAATATAATGGACCCCTTCCCGCCATCGCCTGCCATCAATAATTATTTTTTTTTTATGCCAAGACTAGTGTTTGGTCCTTTTTCTGCCTTTTCTGAGACGCAGCATAATGCAGCAAATGGCATATCTAAGCTTTGAAGGAATGGGTTATCCCTTCTTACAGCTACTCTAATGTTCCCTAGATGCTGACTATGTAGAAAAAGCATGCTTCTGCTTGAAATGGATCTGCAAGTTTTTTACATTTATAATCTGTTAATACTCCAATTGCATTGCTTTCTGGGGCTTCAGAGTCAAATTGGCCAACTTGAGTAGGCAAACTAGTTTGTGGCTTTTATCATCTAGGAAAATATTTTGTTAAAATCCAAATATTTAAGTGTATGGCAGTTAGCAATCAAATTATTGTGAAGGAGCCCCCTCCCCCGCCCAAACCATTACTTGCTTTGGAATAACAGAATTTTCTCCTTAGGCTGGACATAGTAGCTCATACCTATAATCTTAGCACTCTAGGAGGTCAAGGTGGGTGGATTGCTTGAGCTCAGGCTCAAGACCAGCATGAGCAAGAATGAAACCCCCATCTACTAAAAATAGAAAAAACTAGGCATGGTAGCCCATGCCTGTAGTCCCAGGTACTCAGGAGGCTGAGGCAAGAGGATTGCTTGAACCTATGAGTTTGAGGTTGCTGGGAGCTATGATGACACCACAGCACACTATGCAGGGTGACAGTGAGACTTGGTCTAAAAAAAACAAAAAACAAAACAAAACTAAAACTAAAAGAATTTTCCCTTTAAAAGTAGCTGCAGGCCAAAGACGTGGAACCACCTGCAATCCTTTGGGAGAACACAGTTGGAGAACTGCTCAAGACCAAGACTTCCTCCCTACAAAAAAGAAAAATTAGCCAGGTGCAGTAGGCATGTCAATACTCCCAGCTACTTGGGAGACTGAGGTAGGAGAATTGCTTGAGCCCAGGACTTTTAGATGGCTGTGAGATATGTAGATGCCATGGCACTATAGCCCAGGTGACAGAGTGAGACCCTGTCTCCAAAAAAAAAAATACAGCTATTGAGTATTGCTTTTGGAAAACTATTAACAGAGCAATGCCATGTTTTCCCGTATAAAATATTAAGTTTTTTTTGTTTGTTTTATTTTTTATAGAAACAGAGTCTTACTTTATCACCCTCAGTAGAGTGCTGTGGCATCACACAGCTCAGAGCAACCTCCATCTCCTGGGCTTAGGTGATTCTCTTGCCTCAGCCTCCCAAGTAGCTGGGACTACAGGTGCCCGCCACAAGGCCCAGCTATTTTTTTGTTGCAGTTCGGCAGGGGTGGGTTTGAACCTGCCACCCTTGGTATATGGGGCTGGTGCCCTACTGACTGAGCCACAGGCACTGCTCAAGAGTTTTGAATAACTGAAGCAGTTATTAATAACTTTTGGCATTATTCCCATTATTACTAGTAAAATGTCTTTTGGCATTATTCCCATTATTACTAGTAAACATCACAAATTCAACTCATGGTAGCACACAAAGTACAATTTTGGTCTTCCACGTAGGCCAAATGAAATGAAGTTTCTGTTTCATTATCTGTTCCGCATCATAGAAAAATGACTAGAATGGTTTTCCTCAAATTTGGAAATGGAATGGTCTGATTTTAAATACAGGGCATATGGCAAACATGATACTCTATGATAGGGGCATGGGGATGTGCTGAAAAGTCAGTTGAGAAAAACTTCCTCCAAAGAAGCTGAAGCTGAGGTTTAGAAAGAAGTGGGTGGAAGGGAGAGGCATACCATTTTCATTTTTAAAATAGTATCAGAAATTGTGATTTTAAATTAGCAATGCAAAAATCTCAAAAACATATGAATAATAGGTAGCTATTGATTTGGCCAGCTTTATAAATATGTAACTTTTTAAATTGGGTCATTTGTCTTTTTTTTTTTTTTTTGTAGAAGTTGTATATAGAGGAAATTGGAAATTGAAAATTGTCCTATTGTCTATCATGAATTACCATTTTTTTCACAGTGTAACTTCTCTAGTCCCCCTGACCCCTTTAGGGTAGTGTTTTCCCATATGAAACTGTGTAGGAAAATTGATCATATTTTTCCATTACAACTTTTTTTTTTTTTTTTGAGACAGAGCCTCAAGCTGTTTCCCTGGGTAGGGTGCTATGGCATCACAGCTCACAGCAACCTCCAACTCTTGGGCTTAAGTGATTCTCTTGCCTCAGCCTCCCAAGTAGCTGGGACTACAGGCGCCTGCCACAATGCCCTTAGCCACTTGGGCTATAGCCGCTGAGCCCGTTACAACTTCTTGGTCTTATGTCCTATTAAAAAGTTCGTCTCCAACTCCAAGTTTGTAAAATTACACATCCATACTTTCTTCAAATATTCTTTTTTTTTTTTTTTGAGACAGAGTTTCACTATGTTGCCTGGTAGAGTGCTGTGGCATCATAGCTCACAGCACCTCAAACTGTTGGGCTTAAGCGATTCTCTTGTCTCAGCCTCCCAAGTAGTTAGGACTACAGGCACCAGCCATAATGCCCGGATATTTTTTTGATTGTAGTTGTCATTGTTGTTTGGCAGGCCTGGGCTGGGTTCAAACCTGCTTCCTCTGGTGTATGTGGCTGGCTCTCTAACCACTGAGCTACAGGCACCGAGCCCAAATATTCCTTATAGTTTTATATTTTAATTTATTTTTCAAGACACATCTTGCTCTGTCACCCAGGCTGGATTATAATGGCCTAATTAGAGCTCACTATAACCTTAAATTCCTGGGCTTAAGCTGTACCTCTGCCTCAGCCTTCCCAAGTACCTAGGACTACAGGCACATGTTAAGATATCCAGCTAATTTTTAAATTTTTTATAGAGATGGGGTCTTGCTGTTTTGTTCAAGCTAGTTTCAAACTTCTGGGCTCAAGCAATCCTGCCCCCTTAGGCTCTCAAAGTGTTAGGATCGCAGGCATGAGCCACTACACCGGTCTGTACATTATTTTAAAAAGAATAACAAACTAGATTAAGGAGTATAGGAAGGATGCACCTTTCGAAAAACACCACTTATTGGCTCAGGGCCTGTAGCTCAAGTGGCTAAGGCACCTGCTACATACACCAGAGTAGGCGGGTTTGAATCCAGCCCAGGCCTGCCAAACAACAATGACAACTACAACCAAAAAATAGCTGGGCATTGTGGTGGGTGTCTGTAGTCCCAGCTACTTGAGAGGCTAAGGCAAGAGAATCACCTAAGCCCAGGAGTTGCAGGTTGCTGTGAGCTATGATGCCATAGCACTCTACCCAGGGCGACAGCTTGAGGCTCTGTCTCAAAAACAAAACAAAACAAAAATCATTTATTGAATAGCTCATATTTTCACTGATACTGAATACTGCCCTTATCATAAGTTAATTTCTTATATATATGTATGAACTCTCCTTTTTGCTAAGGCTTTTCCACATGCTTTCCTTGGTTATTAAATCTTTAGTTGCCTCTTGGTCTCTGTTCCCATTGGTAACCCTACTCCTAGGCCCTTTCTCTTCTAGATCCATACTGTGTACTAGCCAGAGTGTCAGAGACTAGCTAGGATATCAGATACTTTAACACCTGATAGAGAACTTCAGGGGAATTGTCTAAAACAGTTGCCAGAACTTATATATATATATATATAGCTTTGATTATATGAATGGTGATATTTTCTTTACAGTAGAGCAACTGGCAAACTTTTCCTTTTCTGTTTCAAATTGCTGAATTCACTTAAAAATAAAAAGTGTGGTCTGGAGCTAAAATGCTTGAGTTTGAATTCTTGCTAAGCAAGAATTCAGTTCACTAGCTTTTTGACTTTGGATGATTTACTAAAAGTTTTTTCCAGCACATAAGATCATTGTGAGTATTACATTGATAAATACAGTAGAACCTCCATAGCTGACCACCTCCCTACATTGACCACCTCATTAAGTTGACCTAATTTTCATAGACCAGACATATACCACGTGTATGTATCAGTATTAGTAGGCCTAGTTCCTTATGTTGACCACCTCCCAATATTGGCCAATTTGTTATAGTCCCTTGGGTGGTCAACTTATAGGTTCTACTGTATATGTGAAGTATAAGTGCTTGTCATATATTGAGTACTCAATAAACGTTAGTTGTTATTACTACTATACCACATCACAGGAACTATGAGAGAGATTAAATATTTAAGTGCTAATTTGTATATTTGTTTGTTTGAAAGGGGACAATTCATCTCTTTCGAAAACCACAAAGATCCTTTTTTGGCAAGTTACTACAGGAATTTAGACTTGTAGCAGCTGACCGAAGGGTAAGTTATTCCTTAATCTCCATTTTAATTACTGAATAAACAATATTATAATATTGAAAGAAGGTAATTTTTAAGGCAAATGGAAAAAATCCCGCTACACTTTTCATTTTTCCATGTTGGATAAGTATTACTTAAATGTAAACTTGCAGTTGCTTGGTGTTCAGTTCTGCTTTCTTGGGAGGAAAAGAGTATTAAGTCAAAGTATTTATTCTTGGGCCGGTCGTGGTGGCTCACGCCTGTAATCCTAGCACTCTGGAAGCCAAAGAAGGTAGATTGCTTGAGCTCAGGAGTTGAGACTAGCTGGAGCAACAGCAAGACCCTGTCTCTAAAAAATAGCCAAGTGCTGTGGTAGATGACTGTAGTCAGTCCCAGCTACTCAGAAGGCTGAGGCAAGAGGATCATTTGAACCCAATAGTTTGAGGTTCTGTGAGCTATGACACTACTGAGGGTAACAAAGTGAGCCTGTCTCAAAAAAAAAAAAAAAAAGTATTCTAATTCTAAAATGTCTTAAGCAGATCATTTTGCAGTTGCCTTTTGTTTATTTATATATTTATTTAATTTTTTGAAACAGAGTCTCACTGTGTCACCCTCAGTAGAGTGTCATGGCGTCACAGCTCACAGCAACCTCAAACTCTTGGGCTTAAGTAATTCTCTTGCCTCAGCCTTCCAAGTAGCTGGGACTATAGGCGCCTGCCACAATGCCTGGCTAGTTTTAGAGATGGAGTCTCACTTTGGCTCAGGCTGGTCTCCAGCTCTTGAACTCAGGCAATCCACCTGCTTTGGCCTCTCAGAGTGCTAGGATTGCCTTTTGTTATTTTTTTAAAAATTAAATGGTTGTAGTCTAAGGCTATCTTTTCTCATTTTTTTTTTGAGACAGAGCCTCAAGCTGTCACCCTGGATAGAGTGCTGTGGCATCACCACAGCAACCTCCAATTCCTGGACTCAAGCGAGTCTCTTGCCTCTGCTCCCAAGTAGTTGGGACTACAGGCGCCCGCCATGATGCCCGGCCTATTTTTGGTTGCAGCCATCGTTGTTTGGCAGGCCCAGGCTGGATTCGAACCCACCAGCTCAGGTGTACGTGGCTGGCGCCTTAGCCGGTTGAGCCACAGGCGCTGATCCTCTCTTCTCATTTTTAATGTAAGGCAGAAAAAAATATATAATGCTTTGAGACTATTACTAAAAATATATATTTGCTATCCTTTTTGGCTACCAATATAGACTCTGCTGTTTTCATTCTTTCATTATTGTCTAGATTCTCTAAAACTCTGAGAGCAGTGACTATGTGTGTTTTGCTCACCTTTGTATGGAAGTACAACATAACTACTCAATAATTTTTTGATGAGTTTAAATAAAACTAGCTTCAGCAAAATATAATATTGAGCAATGTCAATGATTTTTGACCTTGCACTGTGAATTAGGCTAGAATGTTTTTTTCTTTGCATTTTCCACTTTATCTTTGTTTCTAAAACCTTGGGTTATAGTCAAAATTCAGTAAATCTAATATATGGAGATATTTTCATACCCAGATTGAGAATGTTAAAGAGCCAAGGATAAGGAATTCGTCTGTTTCTTAGATGTATAGTCCATTCAACATGATTTCTTGAGAACAGATAGAGCTCTATGACGTTGATGAAAAGGAACAGTATTACAGAAGTCAAAAGGAAATTTCTTAACAATTCCCTTTATTGAGGTGCAGTAAATCACAGCATAGGTAGTAAGGAATAAAATCAATATTGGAACACCTGAACTGTGCCAATATTCTCTATCGTAATTTACATGTTAAGAGATACCCTGGGCTCATCTGTCTTTATGACTGCTCATAATTCTTGGTGATTTCATATTTCAAGATCCTTATCTCTCGGGTCTTTACTTCTTCACCACAAAAAATCTTGTCCTCTATCCCTCACAGTCATCCAATCCTGTGGGCATACTATAGACCTTATCTCTTATAACAACTGTATCCTCCTGTTGTCTCAATTTCAGGCATTTCACTCAGCAGTCACCAGCTCCTGTCTTTCCAGTTCACTCCTGTTACCCCAACTCCATTTTTCTATTTTACTGCAACCTCCAAGCCATTGACTCTGCCATATTTTCAGTATTTTCACCTCCCTTATCCTCATGTGCTTGCTTATCCAACTTAGAGTCTATGGTCCATCATTATTTTCTTTTATGCGGGGTGTCCATAAGGTTTGTGTGCAGTTTAAAATAGACAACTGGTCTAGACTGCATATGAACTTTATGGTCACCCTGTAGATTTTCAGCTCCTTTGTGCTTCATTTCCCTCTGCCATGCTTCCCAGGAAAATCCTTAACCTTCATTAAGTTGACTTTCTATTCTGTACCTGCACCTAAGGAACCAAATATAGAGAGAAACAAAACCATGCTGACTGGTCCTACTTTGAATTCATAATCAAATACACTCTTGGTGCTGCCCATATGATATTCCCTTAGCTCTATAAAGTTTTCTACTTTCCTAGATAACCTTTTCATACCATTTTCTTTCCTTTCTATCCTCAGACTTCCAAAATCTTTTTCATCTTTGCTCTAACCTGATGATTGTTCCTATTTCACTAAAGGAAAAGAGATAATCAGAAGGACTCTTGTACATCCTATCATTAGCATTTCAACAAACACTCTTGCCTTCCCTCCTGTTGTATGAATCAGCACTTCTACTATTTAAGGCCAATCCCTGTACTTGTTGGCTACTCAGAGATGATGTTCCTGTAATTGTTCCTTCTGTTTCTTACATCATTGTTCTTGCAACCTTCTCCTCTTTCTTGCATCATAATTACATGTTGTATGTTCTATTCTCAGGAATGTTTCATTTCTCAGCTTACTTTTCTAACACTACTTAAGTCTGTACTGTCTGTTCACCTTTTCTTTTCCCGGTCTATGTTAAACACAAACCACCTTGAGAGTCCCCACTATAACACATAAACAGCTTTACAAGGTAACCAGTAACTTCTGTGTTGCCATATCAATGGTCGTCATCGTTTCTAACCTTACTTGACCTTCAACAATGTTTGACAAAAATTGGCACTTCCTTCTTAAAAACACTTATTCATTTGGACTCTGAAATGGCACTCTTGGTTTTGCTCCTACTTAACTCAGCCTTTATTTTTTTAGTCTTTTCTGCCACTTTAATCTTTCTGACCTCTAAATTTTGGAGTATTGGCTTAGATCTCCAAACTCTCCTTTTTATGTTCATATGTGTCTCAGGATACCATCTATATGTTGATGACCCCATATTTGTATTTGAAGCCCTAACCTGACCCATACCTCTGTATTCCTATAGATAATGGCCTTTTCGGCATTTCTACCTGGATATCTAATAGGCATCTGAGACTTAATATGGCTGTCTCTGAACTTTGATCTTTCATTGTTTCCCAACTAAATGCCCACTCTTTTCTTCCAAATGCTCAGACCAGAAAATCTGTAGTCATTCTCAACTCCTTTCTTTCCCTTATACTTCACATTGATTTTTATAAGTAAATCTGCAAGCTCTTTCTTCAATGTAATACCCAGAGTCTGACTCTTCTAACACCTTATAACCTTCAAAGCTACATTATTACAATCACATACTAAGTGATCTTCCTACTTTCATCCACTTCCTATATGGTATGTTGTCCAAAAAGAAGCCAGAATGATCTTTTACAGTGTCAGCAAAGTCACTTTCCATCTCATTTGGGATAAATCTCAGTTCTTTTTTTTAGGAGTCATACCAGATACTACTTGATGTAGTCCCAAACTTTTCTCACCCATTCTACTTTAGGTGTCTTCAGCCACATACTCTTCTACCTCAAGGCATTTTCATTGTGGTTCCCATCTTCTCTTCTAGACATCTGCATCCTTACCACCTTTGCCTCTTCGAGATTTTTGCTCACATGTCACCTTATCAACAGCATCTTTTCTGGCCGTCCTATGTGGAAGAACAACTCTTCCATATCTCCCATTACTATCTTTTTACTATACTTTATTTTTTATTTTTTTCTTCCTAGTATGTATTACCACTTGACCTTATTGTTATTATTATTTTTTGAGACAGAACCTCAAGCTGTTGCCCTGGATAGAGTGCCATGGCATCACAGCTCACAGCAACCACCAGCTCCTGGGCTTAAGCGATTCTTTTGCCTCAGCCTCCCAAGTAGCTGGGACTACAGGTGCCCGCCATAATGCCCAGCTATTTTTTGGTTGTAGTTATCATTGTTGTTTGGTGGGCTCAGGCTGGATTCAAACCCACCAGCTCTGGTGTATGTGGCTGGTGCTTTAGCTGCTTTAGCTACAGGCGTCAAGCCCACTTGACCTTATTTTTTGTTTTTGAGACAAAGTCTCAATCTGTCACCTGGGCAAGAGTACATCAGCATCTTCATAGCTCACTACACCCTCAAACGCATGGGGTTTAGCAATTTTCCTACCTCAGCCTCCCAAGTAGCTGGGACTATAGGCATACACCACCACATCAGGCTCATTTTTTCTGTTTTTAGTAGAAACAGGACTCGCTCTTGCTCAGGCTGGTCTGGAACTCCTGACCTCAAATGATCCTCCCTCCTCAGCCTCCTAGAGTAGGTGGGATTCTAGGCATGAACTATTGCACCCAGTCCCTGACTTTATATTGCACCCAGTCCCTGACTTTATATATTTATTTATTGTCTGTCACCCCTCCTAGATTGTGATATCCATGTTTTGTTCACTACTATATCCTCAGTGCTTAGATTAGTACAGCATAGAGTGACGCCAGTGGCTCAGTGAGTAGGGCGCTGGCCGCATATACTGGGGGTGGCGGGTTCAAACCCGGCCCTGGCCAAATTGCAACAAAAAATAGCCAGGCGTTGTGGCAGGCGCCTGTACTCCCAGCTACTTGGGAGGCTGAGGCAAGACAATTGCCTAAGCCCAAGAGCTGGAGGTTGCTGTGAGCTGTAATGCCACAGCACTCTACCGAGGTCGACAAAGTGAGACTCTATCTTAAAAAAAAAAACACACACACAAAAAACTACAGCATAAAATAGATGTTCAAATATAAACATCTTGATGAATAGCTTGATTTCAGCCACAGGACTACAGAGAATGTCATTTTTCAGTTCATCTTGTTTATCCTTCTTTTCTGGCTGTTTTTGAATCCCCTTCCTGACTAGACTCCATGTCCAGTAATTTCTTTGTCTTTGCTTGTGTTAAGTCCTTTGCCCCATGTCAATTCTCAAGCCTCCAACATCACTATCTTACTTGCTTCTTTGGCCTGGTCTCTTGGTGTAGAAGAAGTTGCAGAATGGTGCCTACCAAAAATTCATGCTGGTATTAATGATCTTTTGTTCTTATCTTTGATGATTCAATAGGATACTCATTATAATAGCTTCTTTAGATTCTCCTCTGGATTTAAGTTTCGCGTCCTCTTTTCCATATTCCTTAATTTAGAAAATGGTTTTGTGCCTACTTTTTCAGAGATTTGTAGACTGTTGGCTCTGTGCTACTTTGCTATTCATTTCTTTCCATCCCAATAGTTTCTCTGACTTTTCAGTTACCTTCCTACGCTCATTTTCTCAGAGATGCTGTTTTTCCTTTCTAAACCTGTACTTACCATCTGAGTTCTAATGCTCATACCAAACTTGACCTTCCTAGCTGTATGCCTTTTCACTAATTTCTTTCCCCACTGCATAGGTCTTCCTTTGCAGTGAAATACCTCACTTGATTTCTTCTTCAGATCTTCCCTCTTATATGAACTTCTAAACCATGGTAATTTTCCCCTCTTTTGCCATCCTATTTTACACAGTTTATTATTTGGTAAATAATCAAGTACTGCTCCTTTTTTGTATAGAGTCTCTATTGCCCTGGCTAGAGTGCTGTAGCCTGAGCATAGTTCATAGCAACTTCTAACTCCTGGGCTCAGGTGATTTTCCTGCCTCGGCCTCCTGAGTATCTGGGACACAGACGTATGCCACCATGCCTGGCTAATTTTACTATTTTTAGTAGAGACAGGGTTTCGCTTTGTTCAGACTGATTTCAAACTCCTGCTCTCAAGGGATCCTCCTGCGTTGGCCTCCCAGAGTGCAAGGATTACAGGCGTGAGCCACTGTGCCCGGCCTGAGTAACTTTTTATTTTATTATCTTTTTTTGAGACAGTCTCAGTTTGTCACCCTCGGTAGAGTTACTCAGAGGCCAGGCTCTGAGTACTGTGGCTCACGCCTCTAATCCTAGCACTCTGGAGACAGAGGCAGGTGGACTGCCTAAACTCACAGGCTTGAGACCAGCCTGAGCAAGAGCCAGCCACAATGCCTGGCTATTTTTTAAAGACTGGGTCTCGCTCTTGCTCAGGCTGGTCTCAAGCCTGTGAGTTTAGGCAGTCCACCTGCCTCTGTCTCCAGAGTGCTAGGATTAGAGGAGTGAGCCACAGTACTCAGAGCCTGGCCTCTGAGTAACTTTTTTTTTTTTTTAATAGAGACAAAGTCTTTATCACCCTCGGTATAGTGTCGTGGTGTCACACAGTTCACAGCAACCTTCAACTCCTGGGCTTAGGCGATTCTCTTGCTACAGCTTCCCGAGTAGCTGAGACCACAGGCACCTGCCACAACGTCCAGCTAGTTTTTTGTTTTGCAGTTCGGCCGAGGCTGGGTTTGAACCCGCTATCTTTGGTATATGGGGCTGGCACCTTACTCGCTGAGCCACAGGCACTGCCCCTCTGAGTAACTTTTTATTTTGATATAATTTCAGACACGTGTATTAGAAGATTAACATAAAGAGCATCTTTATGCCCTTTACTGAGATTTACCAATTGCTTATATTTTGCTCCATTTGTTTTATCATTGTCTCTATGTACATATTTAGACAAAATGATCTATATGTATTTGCATATTTTTTCTTAACTATTTGAGAGTTTCTGTGTCTGAATTTATTTTCTCTTAAAAAAGTTTCCCGGGCTTGGTGCCTGTGGCTCAACCAACTAAGGCGCCAGCCACATACACCTGAGCTGGCGGGTTGGAATCCAGCCCAGGCCCGCCAAACAACAATGACGGCTGCAACCAAAAAATGGCCGGGCGTTGTGGCGGGCGCCTGTAGTCCCAGCTACTTGGGAGGCGGAGGCAAGAGACTCGCTTGAGCCCAGGAATTGGAGGTTGCTGT
>CAUYON010065031.1:0-42578 GCA_963573935.1 Arctocebus calabarensis
GAGGCAAGAGACTCGCTTGAACCCAGGAATTGGAGGTTGCTGTGAGCTGTGATGCCACTGCACTCTACCCAGGGTGACAGCTTGAGGCTCTGTCTCAAAAAAGAAAAAAAAAAAATTTGAGGGGCTGGAATCTTTAGGCTGAGATTTAGGTAAACTGAAGATTGATAAAGCTTTATAAAAGTTCTGTTATTGAAAGTATAATTATTTCAGATTCATGTAAGTGTCCTGCCATAGGATTTAACCATAGAATAGATTGTGGGAAATTTTATCCTTTCAAAGTGAAATTGAATTGGTATTTTTTATTTCAGTAAATGATGCCAGGACTACTGGATAGCCACATGAAAAAAAAAAAAAAGAAGTTGGACTTTTTATCACATGTTTTTGTTCAAAATTGATCATAGATCTAAATGTAACAGCTAAAACTAAAACTCTTAGGAGACCACGTAGAAGTAAATTTTCGTGACCTTGGATTAGGCAGTGGTTTCTTACATATAAAACCAAAACAAAGTGACAAAAATATAGATAAATTTTTAGTCACAATTAAAAATAATTTGTGTTTCAAAAAATACAACCAAGATTGTGAAAAGAAAACAGAATGCAGAAAAAATTTTAAATAGTCATATTTTTACATATTCTAAGATCTTTATATTCTTATTTTTCAGCCATGACTAATTTCTAATTTAAATTTTGTTTCAGTGCTGCAGTGGTATGCTTGGGTTCCTTGTACAAGAAGTTGGGTAGAATACTGGGTAATACCTTTACTGATACAGTGGGGAATATTCTTAAAGCTATGAAAAGTGCAGAGGTAAGTAACTACAAATTTAACCAAAGAACAAAATGATCCCATTTTGCAGGTTTATGCTTTCTTGGGCCAATAAAGGAACTTTACAAATGACAAAAATATATAGATGTGTATATAAATATAAAAATAAATTAACTATTCCTAAGGGATGTATATTGAATCCCTATTAGAAAAATAATCCAATAGAATTTTATGAACTTCTAAAATCCAAATGAGTAAACACTAAGGTATTCCATTGGCCAACCCATCCCTGTTCCCTCCTCGCCCCCCACCTTTTCCCATTTGATACTACTTACTATTGCCAGAGTAATTGCTTGTCACCATAGACCACATGTTATTATATACTTGGTGGATGCATTAGTTACTGTATGAACATCAGAGGGGAATAGGAAATATAATTGGGGCAAAGACTGTGGAGGATGTAAGTGTGACTAAGATCTGGAAGACCTTTTGATTGCCAGAGGATACATTCTCAACCTTACCCTTCTCCTTGATCTGTTTGCATCATTCACTGGTGTGAAATATACTTTGTTTTTGAAACTTTCTCTTCATTTGACTTCCAAAAAAGGGCCAATACACTTGACAGTTAGAACAACAATGGCAGCAGAACATGTTGTTTAAACTTTTGAGATAGCAAAACAACATAGCACTGGGAACCCTTGTGAAAATTTTTTCTTGTTTTGGTAACAACAGCATTAATACTTTCTAAGTTTTTAGGAATAAAATAAGAGAGGTCTATATTACACCTAAAATAAGAAACACTGCATTATTTTTACAGGCACAAAGTTCCTTAAGTTTCAAGAACGTTTAGTCAATCCTCATTATTTGTCAGGACTTTTGCAGGTAGGCCAGCTTGCAAACAGGCAGCACCTTACACATGGCTCTTACTACCTAGTTCTTAGCATAAATATACTTTGAACAGCCACATGGGTATTATAAAGATGGTGATTGTACATCACTATTTGGTAAAATTTCTTAGCCTTCCTTCATGATTTCCTATCTTTTTCAGTACACAAAAAATTGTTTAAAAATTTGGATCATCTAACTATATTTGTAGCTCATTCCCTAATAAAAGTTGGAGTATGTCATCAACAGTTTTTTATTTTTATTTTTTAGAAGATCGAGGCTTACTCTGTTGCCCTTGGTAGAGTGCTATGGTGTTGTAGCTCACAGCAGCCTCAACTCCTGGACTTGAGCAGTCCTCTTGCCTCAGCATCCCCAATAGCTAGGACTAGAGGCATAAACTACCACACCTGGCTAGTTTTTCCATTTTTAGTAGAGATAGTGTCTCATTCTTGCTCAGGCTTGTCTCAAATCCTGAGCTCAAGCAGTCCCCCTGCTTCGGCTTCCCAGAATGCTAGGATTATAGGCTTGAGCCACTGTGTCCAGCCCCCATCAACAGTTTTTAATAATGTACTTGGAAGCCATCTTTCCGCTCCTTCCAATGCATGATCAAACCATGTTTGTGCAAGTAAGTCAGGCAGGTTTTCAAGTCCTTATTTCACAGAACTGTGATAGTGGCAACCAAATTTCTTTACTTTGCTTTTCTTTTTGTGTAGAAACAGATTCTCAACTGTATCGCCCTCGGTAGAGTGCCATGGCATCACACAGCTCACAGCAACCTCCAACTCCTGGGCTTAGGCGATTCTCTTGCCTCAGCCTCCTTAGTAGCTAAGACTATAGGCGTCTACCACAACACCTGGCTATTTTTTTTGATGCAGTTTGGCTGGGGCTGGATTTGAACCCGCCACCCTCGGTGTATGGGGTCATTGCCCTACCCACCAAGCCACAGGCACTGCCCAACAACCAAATTTCTTTCTTTCTTTGTTTTTTTTTTGCAGTTTTTGGCCAGGGTTGGGTTCGAACCCACCACCTCCGACATATGGGGCTGGCACCTTACTCCTTTGAGCCACGGGCGCCACCCCCAAATTTCTTTTGATACAAAACTTTTTTCAGTGCCTCTGATGGATATGACCACTGGCATTCCCCCACCTCAGCCAAGTCAGAGTATGTGGGCAGCAATTAGCACAGGCAGCACACAAAGACAGGCAGTGGCAAAGCAATAAGTCACACGGTGTAGAGTCAGGTGCTTTAATTGTGCAGGGCCTGGATGTGGGATATCTGTCAAGGTGACATACAGTTTCAGGAAAAGGTGTGGGTTGCTGTTCAGGTATGCCAGGTGGCCAGGTCAATCAGGTAGGAAAGCGCAGCCAGGCTCCAGGGCGGGCTCGCTCCAGGTCAGAACCTAAAATTTGGGTTGAAATGTAACTGCCCGGGTTAGAGTGCAGTAGCATCATCATGTGGCTCACTGCAACCTCAGACTCCTGGGCCCAACCCATCTTCCTGCCTCAGCCTCCCAAGTAGCTGGAACTATAGACATGCACTCGCATACCTGGCTAATTTTTCTTTGTTTATAGAGATGTAGTCTTGCTCTTATTCAGGCTGGTCTGGAACTCCTGCCCTCCAGCAGTCCTTTTGCCTCAGCTTCTAAGAGTGCAAGGACTGTAGGAGTGATTCACTGCGCCTAAGCTCAGATAGGAAATACTTAATAAAATAGTGTTGTTAATGTTTCTCAATGTCAGAATGGGTTGAGTATGCACAAAAGTCCGGGTATTCCTTCAGTATGTGAGTTAAATATCAATCAGTGCTTAATGCTTTTCTTCACAGTGGAATTATTTTTTTCTATTTAGTCTTTAATTTTTTTTTTTTTAATAGTCTCAAGGCCGATATGAGATTATGCTGAGTCTACAAAATGTATTGAGTGGACTAGGAGCTACTGCTACACCTTGCCACAGGGATATTTATAAAGCTGCTAGATCCTGCTTGACAGACAGATCCATGGCTGTTCGTTGTGCTGCTGCAAAGGTAAAATGACCTAATAAGTAGGCTTTCTAAAAATTAATAAAAAGAAAAATAATCAGATTGTCTCTATAAAAATATTAGGAACAGCTACATAATCTCAGAGCTGCCATCTTGGTAATAGCTAGAACTATGTCCTTTTAGCTTATGGCCAAGAGTTGTATGAATTTCTCAAGGTCCGTGTAGTTGGCAACATATGTCAGAGGGTAATAAATTCATTTACAGACTCTTAAGTTGCTCTATTGTGCTTCCTCTCCATAATTTGTGTAAACTGAAATTTATATATAAGGTGCATGTTGTTTCAAAGTGATTTTTTCTTGTTGTTTATTTCCCAAGACAGTCTCGTTCTGTTGCCCTGAGTAAAGTGTAGTGGCATCATCATAGCTCACTACAACCTCAAACTCCTGGCTCAAGCGATCCTCCTGCTTCAGCCTCCCAAGTAGCTGGGAATACAGGTGCATGCTACCACTAGGCCCAGCTAATTTTTTTTTTTTTTCTTCAAGCTGTCGCCCTGGGTAGAATGCTGTGGCATCATAGCTCAGTGTAACCTCCATCTCGGGTTCAAGCAATCCTCTTGCTTCAGTTTTTCTGCTTTTAGTAGAGATGGGGTCTTGCTTTTGCTCAGGCTAGTCTCAAACCTGTGAGCTCAGTCAATCCACCCACCTTGGCCTCCCAGAGTTCTAGGATTACAAACCGGAACCACCGCACCCAGCCTTTTTCTATTTTTAGTAGAGAGCGGTTCTCACTCTTGCTCTGACTGTTCTCTAAATCCTAAGCTCAAGTGATCCTGCCACCTCAGCCTCCTAGGCGTGAGCCACAAAAAGTGATTTTTTTTTTTTTTTAATCATACCTTTTTGGCGTGGTTGGTTGGTCAGTACAACAACACTTTTTTAGCTTGGCATTATTCTCCCAGTTTCTTATAACTAACATTGATTTTAAAGGCATTTTTCATAGTGTACTGAGTTGGGGATGGGTCTTCCCACCTTTTGTATGTACATAGCCTTATATAGCATAATCTTTTTTTATAGTATAATCTTTATGGCTTTTAGTGAATATTCATTTGTTGTTTCTACAATCATTATACAGGTACTTTGAATTTATGTATTATTTTATTAGACAGTTTATGTAAATAACTTATATAGAGTCCAGCCTGACATTTATATTTTGTTTGTCATTAATTTCTGTTTGTCCAATTGGATAGTGTCTCCTCGAACTTCAGAATGAGGCCATCTTCATGTGGAGTACAGACCTGGACAGTGTGGCCACACTATGTTTTAAGGCCTTTGAAGGTTCCAATTATGATGTGCGGATTTCAGTTTCAAAGCTACTGGGCACAATATTGGCTAAAGCTCTAATTTCTAAAAATCCAGGAACAGGTAAATATATGTAATTATTTTCAGAATATCTTTTTTAATTTTTCCCAATGGATTTACACAAGTACATGTAACATTACATCCAGCCATTATTACTTTTGAGAGGAAGCAGAATATAAATCAATTTTAGTTCATAAACCTTGCTCTAAATCCTAAGATTTCATTTTCAAACAAGTCAGTAAAAATTTCAGGAAAAAAGTATAAGAAGTCTTAAAGTATAGTATGCTTTGTTCACTTGTTTTCATTATGGGCTTTTTGTTTTTTTTAAGAAAATATAAAGTGAAAAATTCAAATTAAAATAGGGGAGAAGGAGTCAAGGTAAGAGCCCACCCAACAGATTCATTGCACAGGTATAAGACATACTTTCTGGGTGAAGGACAAACTACAGCTCAAACTTTAACCTTACGAAAGCAGACTATGAGACCAGGCGCTGTGGCTCATGCCTGTAATCCTAGCACTTTGGAGGGCAGAGGTGGATAGATTGCCTGAGCACAGGAGTTCGAGGCCAGCCTGAGCAAGAGTGAGACCCCTGTCTCTACTAAAACTAGAAAAAAAAACTAGCCAGGCATAGTGGTGCATGCCTACAGTCCCAGCTACTTGGAAGCCTGAGACCAAGAGTTTGAGGCTGCTGTGAGCTATAATGCCACAGCACTATATCCTGGATGGTAGAGTGAGAATGTATCAAAAAACAAAACAAAGCAAAACTATGTAACCTAATCATATGTACCTTTGTATCAACCTAGAAAACGTTGTGTTTTTTGAGACAGAGTCTTACTTTTTTGCCCCTGGCAGAGTACCATTGCATCATAACTCACAGCAAACTCAAATTCTTGGGCTCATGTGATCCTCTTGCCTCAGCTTTTAGCTGGGACTGCAGATGCCTGCCCAGCTATTTTTTATTAGAGACGGGGTCTCACTCTTGCTCAGGCTAGTCTCAAACAGAATTCTGAACTCAAGCTATCCACCTGCCTTGGCCTCACAGAGTGCTGAGATTACCCGGCATACGCCACCCAGCCTCGGCCTCAATTTTGAAATACTTTTGATGTCAAATAAAACATTTTAACATAGTAAAAAATAAATAAATTGTAAAATTTTAAGAGATAAAATCTACATCCTAAAGTATTTTCTTTTTCTTTTTTTTTTCATCCTAAAGTATTTTCATTTTAGTAACATATGTCTGATTACATACATTTGGCTTGCCATTTTTTAGTTTGGTACAAGGGAACAAATGATGTAGATAATTCCAAACAGATATTTGACATTTACTCTAGTTGGGCTGTATATACACTTCTAGGCAATAATGAGGTTTTGAAAACAAAGGAGTTTGAGTTTAATCTACAGTGTCTGCAAGCCACTGAAAGCTTACTTTTATCATTCTACCTCCAAAGATTAAATAATCTTCACACAAATGAAAATGCGACTATTCTGTAGAACCTTGCTTCTCAAATATCTACAGACCAGAAACCCTGGCATCACCTGAGAGCATTCATCCATTTTATTTATTTATTTGTTTATTTGTTTACATATGTATGTATGTATGTATATATGTAGAGACAGGGTCTCATTCTATTACCCAAGCTGTAGTGTAGTGTTACAACTGTAGATTACTGCAAGCCTCAAACTCCTGGGCTTGAGTGAAACTTGTGCCTCAGCCTCCCTTGTAGCTGGGACTTACAGATGCATGCCGCCATGCCCAGCTAATTTTTCTTTTTTTTGTTTGTTTGTTTTTAGAGATGAGGGTTTTCCTGCCTTAGCTTCCCAAGTCTCAAACTGTAATCCCAAGTATTGCAACTGGTACTGGGAGCTTTTAAGAAATGTAGAAACCCTGTTCCCACCCAACTTACTAAATCAAAGCTCTCATTTTAAAAAGGTCCCTAGATAGTGTGTATGCACATTGAATTTTGTGAAGTATTACTCTGGAAATTATTTATTGTTAATGTAAAGGCGGACTCTTGTTTTTTTCTAAAGCAGTGTTTCTTAACCAGAGTGAGAGAAGATGAACTTCAACATATCAGAGTCACCTGGGAAACATTAACAAACTGTACAATCTGCTTATTCTTCAGTTGAGACCTATAAGTTTACAATTTATAAGAAATTTTTATTTTTACTCTTACTCTTCTAATCTTGTAACTCCCTAATATCTATTTATTGTGGAGGTGTGAGAGGATAGAGAAAGAAACCACAAAAAGACTCGAACCAGAAAAACAAAGTTGTCTAAGGCATTTAAGAGGTTAAATCTTAAACCACCTAAAAAATTGATATTAGAAGCCTTTTTTTTTTTTTTTTTTTTTTTGAGATAGTCTCAAGCTATCACCGTGGGTAGAGTGCCATGGTGTCATACTCACAGCAACCTTAAACTCTTAGGCTCAAACGATCCTCTTGCCTCAGTTTTTCTATTTTTAGTAGAGATGGGTCTTGCTGTTTTGCTTAGGCTGGTCTCAAACTCGTGAGCTCAAGTAATCCACCCACCTCGGCCTACCAGAGTGCTAGGATTATAGGCATAAGTCACTGCACCTCACCTAGAAGACATTTTTAATCAAACCCTCTTGAAAATATGAATTGCTTGTTTCTGTAAATGTATCATTAGCACTAGCACACAATTGTGGTTAAAACAAGCAAAGTGTAGACTTGCATGATGTGAATAATATTTAAATTCTTCCCTCCTATAATACCACTGAGCTAATCCTCACATTTTTATAATCAGACCAAGCTAAATGAAAAATCAGCCTCATCCACACTAAAAAATTGAACCTAATTTTTTATTACATATTCTTTCATCTTGCACCTATAAATTCTATCTTGTGTTATAATTGAGTTTTTATTTTATTTTATTTTCTGGAGACAGAGTCTCTGTTGCCCTTGGTAAAGTGCCGTAGCATCACAACTCACAGCAACCTCAAACTCTTGGACTTAAGCGATTCTCTTGCCTCGGCCTCCCAAGTAGCTGGGACTACAGACGCCTACCACAACGCCCCCAGGTTTTTGGTTGTAGTTGTCATTGTTGTTTGGCAGGCCTGGACTGGATTTGAACCTGCCAGCTCTGGTATATGTGGGTGGCTCCCTGGCCACTGAGCTACAAGCACCGAGCCTGAGTTATTTTTATACAACTGAAAAATGCTGTAAATATTATAATAGAATTTTTAAAAGTAGGTGACTGAGAATTAGCAACATAGGGCTTATAATTTGGAAAACAAACACAGAGGTTGTTTTAATAATGCAACATGCAAAGACTATGAGGTAAAGAACTCTCCTCTCAGATCTTTCAAACTCACTTCTTATAGGATTTTCCCCCAGTCACTCTACCAAACTGTTCTTGTCAAGATCACAATAATTTCCATATTCATCCATTCATTCAAACCATTTTTAACATAATGTTTCTTTCCCAAATGCCAAAATAGATTTTTGTTTCAGATGGTTTTCTTTTCTTTAGGTTAGGGAGTAGTCATTTTAACAAAAGTTTATTTCTATACTGCTGTATGATTTGAATTTTTAACAGTGGTCAGAGCTTATGACCATTAATTTTCAGAAGAAAATTATTTTCTTCTGGGGAGAAATGAGTTCTTTTTTTATTTATTTTTATTTTTTGTAGAGACAGAGTCTCACTTTATCGCCCTCAGTGGAGTGCCATGGCGTCACACAGCTCACAGCAACCTCCAACTCGTAGGCTTAGGCGATTGTCTCCACAACGCCTAGCTATTTTTTTGTTGTTGTTGCAGTTCGGCCGAGGCCGGGTTTGAACCTGCCACCTTCGGTATATGGGGCCGGCGCCCTACTCGATGAGCCACAGGCGCCGCTCCAGTTCTTTTTTTTTCCAAAGGATAGACTATTCCCTAAATAGTCACAAGGAAAAACTCAGCTTTGTCAAACTGAAGGCAACCTTAAACATTCCTGCCCTAACTAATCTCTAATTATTGTAGCCTAAGGTCCAACTGAGTAGTTGGGGATTTTTTGTTTTGTTTTTGAAATAGAGTCTCATAATGTCACCCTCAGTAGAGTGCCCTGGCGTCACATCTCACAGCAACCTCAAACTCCTAGGCTCAAGTAATTCTCTTGCCTCAGCCTCCCAAGTAGCTGGGACTACAGGTGCCCACCACAACACCTAGCTATTTTGTTGTTGTTGTTGCAATTGTCATTGTTGTTTAGCTGGCCCGGGCCGGGTTTGAACCCACCACCCTCGGTGTATGTGGCTGGCGCCGTAACCACTTTGCTATGGGCACCGAGCCCCAACTGAGTAGTTTTAATGATACACCATTTAGCTTCAATTTCTTCAGAAACTGATTGAATAGCAAAAGTTGTATTGTTAGTAGAGAATTTTTTTAAATATGACATGGTGGTTACTTTATGTAAGTTTCATAAGGAGTTATAGAGCATTTGAAAAAAGAAAATTATTTGGGGCATTTTTAGTATTTCAAAAGAATTTTCAAAGCATTATGTAGTATTTTCATTTATGGAGAACTCTGGCGGTCTTATTAATGTTTTCTCTTGTTTTAGAAGACTTTGGTTTTTTGTTTGAGGAAAGGTAGCAACAGAGTGTGATCTTAATATGGCATAGAATTTAAGATGTCCTTGATATGATACTTCAGGGTTCGTTCTAATTTGAGCTCTGAAACTTTTTGTGACTCTTTCATGTGTAAATGTGTAGAATGTCCTGTAAAGTTTGCATTTTGTTTGAATATTTATTTTTGTTTGGATTAACATACTGGCTTTTTGCAAATCAAGATCATCCATTAAGGTTTAGTCTATTTAATACAATCACATTTTTGTTTTGTTTTGTTTTTTGTCATAGCAGCCTCACGTCAAAGCATTCGCAGAGTATCTCTGGAGGAAGTTCTGGAATTACTAGGAACAGGGTTTCTACGTGGGAGTTCAGGATTTCTTCGAGCCAGTGGAGATATGCTGAAAGGAACCAGTTCAGTCAGTAGGGATGTTCGAGTTGGAGTTACTCAGGTTGGAATCACAAATCAGTATCTAAATGTAATTCTCACTGGCCTATAGTGGAAGTTTTAGTATCTGACTCCACAGAAGTGATACTACACAAGGTCACCACTTTATGCTCTGATATTTATAAACAGACATAAATAGTAAGGCCCAAAACTTTTTTGAGAACTAGATTATAAATAAAAAAAAAAAACTTATTACTCATATGTGTTTTAAGTTCCTAATAATAGAAGATAAAAATCCTTTGAAACACAAACATTTTTTGTTTCTGGTCCTTGTACTTTATGTGTCTTGTGGTTTAATATGTTTCCCATTATTTATGTGTTCTCGTACAGTTCAAATTTAAGCTAGTAAGTACATTTTTTCTTATCATGGATAAAATAACTTTTATATGATTTTAATGCTAAAATAAAGATTATAACATGTAAATCTACTTCAGTGCTTAGATTGTTGATGCTAAACAAAGTTTTAAAAAGTAAACTCTTGGAAAAGGTATCATAAAATAAAACAGCACAGAGGTCTCTGCATTCATTTTTTGAATTAACTTTTTCTCTAAATGCTGCTATGATTCAAGCAAACTTGTTTGTTTTTTTTTTTTCAGATAGAGTGTCTTTGTCGCTCTTGGTAGAGTGCCATGGGATCATAGCTCAAACTCTTGGGCTTAAGCTATCCTCTTGCCTTAGCCTCCCAAGTAGCTGAGATTACAGGCGCCCACCACAATGACCAGCTATTTTTATGTTTTGGTTGTAGTTGTCATTGTTTGGCAGGCCCACGCTAGATTCAAACCCATCAGCTCCAGTGTGTGTGGCTGGCACTCTAGCCACTGAGCTACAGACACTGAGCCAAACTTGTATTTTTAAAAAATTCACATATATCCTCATTGTTTTGTGTTGTATATAGTCTTAATGAAAGTATAAGTTTCTCATTATAATTGCAATTAAACCATGTTTTTTTGTTTTTTTTTTTTTTTTACGAGAAGGAGTTTCACTTTGTCGCCCTGGGTAGAGTGCAGTGGCATCATTGTAGCTCACAGCAACCTCAAACTCCTGGGCTCAAGTGATCCCCCTTGTCTCAGACTCCTGGGGACCTGGACTGCAGGCACCTGCTAGGATGCCCAGCTAGTTTTTCTGTTTTTAGTAGAGACAGGATCTTGCTTTTGCTTAGGCTGGTCTTGAACTCCTGAGCTTAGGAAATGTGTCTTCCTTGGCCTCCCACAGTGCTAGGTGTAGGCCACCACACCACTGTGCCGGGCCTAAAGTATGTGTTTCTAAGAAACAGATTACTTCAGAAATCTACAAGAAGATTTCTTCTTGAAGATTTTTTATCTCTGAAGTAAGACACACAGTTAATACTTATAATAATAAAGAGCAATAACTCATCACTGTTAACTTTCAGGTCTCTGAACTAACTCCCCTTAGAGTGACATTGTATGTAGCATAGTTAATTCTCATAATGTATTTTGTTTATTTGAATTGGGTTTTCTCCTTCAGAATGTTGAAGGAACCTTTGATCAATGAAGCTACACGTACATTTTATATATTAGCTGGCTATGCTGATATCCTGAAACATCTGACCAGAACAAAACAGAGGCAACATAAATGAAGTCTCAGTTGAAAGACTATGTACTTCAGTTTGGCTTTAAAGAAACAAAAAAATAGTGCTACATTTATATATGTCAAATGGCTGTAAATAAGGAAAGAATACAATTTGTAGGGAATAGAAAATGCGAGTAAACATTACATATTTTGTGGAAAAGAAAATACAAAACTGAAATGATTTAATTTTGAAAATAAAACTCCTTTCTTTTTTAGGCTTATGTAGTATTCATTTCAACACTAGGAGGAGCTTGGCTAGAGAAAAATTTTGTTGCCTTTCTTTCTCATACCCTGAGCCTTGTGTCACAGTCACACCCTAAAGCCACCCAAACTCAGATTGATGCTGTCTGCTGTCGACGTTGTGTTTCATTTATTCTTCGAGCTACCATAGGAGGGCTTCTTGGAGAAAAGGCCCAAATTGCTGCTGTGAAGGATATTTGTCAGGCTGTCTGGAAGCTAAAGAAAATTGTGGGTATGGATCTACAGAGATGGTTTATTTTAACAGTGTTAAAGGTATTGTCCCTTTGGAAAAGTTAGACTGATGTATTACTAAATTAATATAAAAACCTTGAAAGCTAATGATAGTAGTTCTTCAGAATTCATGTTGTTCTTCTATGGAAGATAAATTATTTTTGAAACAATTAGTCTGTCTCAGTTCTTAAGTCTGTACTGTCTTAAGTCTACTCTGCTTATCTTATTGGTAATGTTGGAATATTTATTATAGTTTCTTATCAGCTCTCCATTTCAGTGCCACATGCTAACAGATTAACAAAGGATCTCTATTGGGTTGCTTGAAGTAAATTGGTTATATTAGTTCATACCTTTCTTAATACAAGTCCCCCATTTAAGCATTTCAGTTATTGCCTCAAGCATTTCATATAGATCAAGTGTACGTATTAATTTTTGCCTTTCTACTTTTTCGCTCCCAACACCCACCCTCTACACTACGTTTTAATAGAATAGTGATAAATAATTAATTCTTATGTTTCTATCAGATGCAGTACTAAGTGATGGTAACTTAGAAACTCAGCTTGGTTCTACAGATATAGCAGCTAGCCAGCATATGCTGGTGTGTGCACTGCAAGAACTTGGGAGTCTCATATACAATCTTGGCACCACAGCTGCACCTTTGCTACAGGATTCAAGTACAGGTTTGTCTGTTGTTTGTGACTCATCTGAATGCCTTATTTTTACTTGTACTCAAGGTAAATTTTTTTCAAGAAAGAAAATCTTCACATAACTCACTTATTACAGATTCCAGGTAGATGTATTAGAGATGTTTTATAAATTTTATGAAAAATTTATAATCAGAATTATTAGAAATACTACATATATATTTAAGGGGTTTTGCTTATGTAATTAAAAATTGTTCTCTGAGTCTCCTCCTCAACCACTTTTCTGGAAATACATAATATAATGTGGAAAAACTTACAGAGAAGAAAATCTGAACTCAATGTCGCGCATCTGCAATGAAAATATTAGTATCTATATGGTACATATAATTCAGTTCCTAAAGGGTTCTTCAGAGTATTTTTTTCTTTTGCTCTTTGAAAATTATGTACTCAATTATATATAACAGCTTTATGAAGATACAATTCACATACCATAATATTTTACCATTTATTTATTTTATTTTTTTATTTTTGGAGACAGATTCTCATTTTGTCACCCTTGGTCCAGTTCTGTGGCATCATAGCTCACAGCAACCTCAAACTCCTGGGTTTAAGCAATTCTCTTGCCTCAGTCTCCTAAGTGGCTAGACTACAGGTGCCTGCCACAATGCCTGGCTATTTTTAGAAAAGGGGTCTTGCTCTGGCTCAGGCTGGTCTCAAACCTGTGAGCTCAGGCAATCCACCAGCCTCTGCCTCCCAAGTGCTGGGATTATAAGTGTGAGCATCCAATGCCCCTCCCCACTTTATTTTTTGAGACAAGTCTCATCTGTTGCCCTGCATGGTATGTAGTGGCCTGTCGTAGCTCACAGCAACCCCAAACTCATGGGCTCAAGTGATCCTCCTGCCTCAGCCTACTAAGTAGTTGGGGCTACAGGTGCCCCATTCCATGCCTGGCTAATTTTTCCATTTTTAGTAAAGACATGATCTCACTCTTGCTCATCTTGAGCTGGTCTCGAGCTCCTGAGCTCAAGCAATCCTTCTGCCTTGGAGCCACCATGACTGGCCAAATTTACCCTTTTAAAGTTTACAGTTCAGTGGTTTTGGTATAGTCACAGAACTGTACAACCATTACCAGAGTGGTTTCATCACCTCAGGAAGCGCATTAATTGTCATTCCTATTTCTCTTTCCCTCAGCTGCAGACAACCACTAATCTACTTTCTGTCTCTATGCATTTGCCTAGTCTGGACATTTCACATAAATGGAATCATATAGTATATAGTCTTTAGTGAGGAACTTTTTAAAAATCACTTTTAGTGGCCGGGCATGGTGGCTCACGCCTATAATCCTAGCACTCTGGGAGGCCGGGGTGCCGGGGTGGGTGGATTGCCTGAGCTCACAGGTTTGAGACCAGCCTGAGCTAGAGTGAGACCCCATCTCTAAAAGTAGCTTGGCTTTGTGGCAGGAGTCTGTAGTCCCAGCTACTTGGGAGGGTGAGGCAAGAGAATCACTTGCGCCCAAGAGCGTAAGGTTGCTATGAGCTATGACTCCACGCCACTCTACTGAGGGTGACAAAATAAAACTCTGTCTCAAAAAAAGAAAAAGAAAATCACTTTCAGAAATAATTTTTATAGTGTTTATCCACTATGATACCCATTTCTTGCTGACTGAGATACTGAGATACTTTATATATTTGTATTTGTAAGCTACTAATTACCAAATTTAAGTAGCAGTAGACATGAAACTTAAATGTCTTGATGAAGGTATATATTGAATCATAGCACATGTAGACTTTTTTTGTTATAGGCAGTACTGTACTGTCATTATAATCTTCACAATAACCTCCTGAAGACCCAGCAAACCCTTGATTTTAACATTTTGGTCTCATATAAGAATAATGTGGTAGGTAGGAAGCATACTAATTATGTAGATAAATGTGCTAGAAGGGATTTGAAAAATTAAAAGAAGGATGAGATAAGGTGTGACATTTATTTTCTAGATGTTTTTGTTACTGATAATTTTTAATTTCTGATACCAAATTAGTGATGATCTTGAGATAAAGCTGGTAGAACATTGTCTTATTAGGAAAATAATTTTTCTTTTGTGTACTGACTTAATTTAAGCCAATTTTCATAAGATTTATTAGTGAAGTAATTCTTAGATTTTACAATATTTGTAATTATCACTTAATTTTTTTCAATTCTGATTTGACTTTTAATAAAATGATATTTCTTATGTTGATGTGGCTATTTATTCTTTTGTCTATCTTATGGCCAAGTAAGTTTTATTTATTAGCCTAAGTCATCAATTATTTATTCTGTTCTTCCAGGCCTTCTTGATAGTGTCATTTCAGTTATTCTTCATCCTAGCATGTCTGTTCGACTAGCAGCAGCTTGGTGTTTACACTGCATTGCTGTGGCATTACCTTCCTACCTAACACCTCTCTTAGATCGTTGCCTTGACCGTCTTACTGTACATAAGTCTTCACCTGAAGCAGTGACTGGCTTTAGTTTTGCTGTGGCAGCTTTGTTGGGAGCAGTGAAACATTGCCCTTTAGGAATTCCACATGGAAAGGGGAAGGTAATAATTTCATTCTTTATGTAGGATGATAAATGTTTTTGATTTTTCCTAGAAACATCATGATCTTTTTGTAATATTACCCAAATATGTGCAGGACATATTTCTGAGCAATCAGCTGTACTACACTTTTAAGTATTAAATATTACCAACATAATTGCTGTAAAAAAATGAAGGGCTATTGTAAAAATATTTTATGTACATTTTAATAAATGAGTGCTTTGCTTTCTGTGCTTTTTCTTTTGGAATATAAAGGTATGTGCGATTAGGTGACATTGTTTGTATTTGTTATTTTTCATTTGTATGTTTGGTTTTTTTTTTTGAGGCAGAGTATCAAGCTGTCGCCCTGGGTAGAGTGCTGTAGCGTCATAGCTCACAGCAACCTCCAACTTGGGTTCAAGCAATTCTCTTGCCTAAGCTTTTCTAATTTTAGTAGAGACAGGGTCTCGCTTTTTTGCTCAGGCTGGTCTCAAACTCATGAGTTCAAGCAGTCCACCCACCTCAGCCACCCAGAGTGCTAGGATTACAGGAGTGAGCCACTGTTTGCATTTGTAAGGTAAAGTTTGAGTTCTGTTTGAATCCTTCACCCAGAGGTGTGCCATATACCCCTACATTGTATCTGTTAGGTGGGGGCTTACTGAGCCCCATTGCTCTTTCCCCCTCTAACTCCCTTCTTGAATTTAAATGCAAAATGTGTTTTTCCTCTGGTGTGGACCTATAATTTTTCATCTGCTAGTTTCAAACTAGTATTGAGTATATAGGATGTTTGTTTGTTTAAAACTCTTGAGATACTTTACTAAGTAGAGAATGTTCTTTAGCTCCATCCAGGTAATACAAAAGGTGTAAAGTCTCTATCTTTTTTTATGGCTGAAAAGTATTCCATAGTATACTTAGTAGTAACCCATTCCTGGGTTAATGGGCACTTGGGTTGTTTTTACATCTCTGCGATTGTGAATTGAACTACTATGAATGTTAGTGCAAATAGCCTAGGGTCAAATGATTTTCTTTCTTCTGAACAGATACCTAATAAGGGGATACTGTCTGTCCCTTTTTTTTTTTTTTTTTTTTTTGTTTTTTGTGACAGAGTCTCACCATGTCACTTTTGGTAGAACGCCATGGCGTCACAGCTCACAGCAACCTCAAACTCCTGGGCTCAAGTGATTCTCTTACCTCAGCCTCCCAAGTAGTTGGGATTACAGGCAACCAATTATAGCCATTTTTTGGTTGTAGATGTTATTATCATTTGGCGGGCCTGGGCTGGATTCAAACCCTGGTCAGTTCTGGTGTATGTGGTTGGCGCCCTAGCCGCTTTGCTACAGGCGCCGAGCCTATCCGTCCTCTTTGTTAGAGGTACCTCTATGTAGTAACATAATTTATTCCTGAAGGCCTTATTTTGCTATTTATCTAGCCCTGCCATATTATAAGTGCATTTAAAATTCTATAATAAAGGATAAATAGAGTTGCCCAAAAATCTTGAATTTCATTTAATAATTTTAGTTGAAATTAATTGGTGGTATTACTTCAAAATTAGTTTACATATAGTAAGATAAAGCAGGTAATTATGTTAATTTTCTTAGAAACCAAGATTGTCCATGTAAGAAAAAAGAGCTATAGCTGTAGAATCAAGAAAGTTACATAAAAGCCCTGTCAAACTTGACTTGAAATTATCAGTATGAACTCATACTTTTATTTAAAAAAAGAAATACTTATGTCTTCATTTTTATCCAGTGAAAAGGGCTAAAAGGATATAACCCAGTAGCAGGGAATAACCCTGGTGCCCAGATTGTGGCTCTAATTACCATTTCCGACGAAAATAAAATCAAGCTTCTATGGAATGGTGGCTGGTTTCAGGCCTGGGGCAGGAAATGAGTAATACACACATGAGATTAGAGCATCTCGTCACGCCAGGAATTAAGGAAGTCATCGAAGAATACTATGTTCATCTTAAAAGGAGGTGACTTAGGGGGCTCCTACTGATCAAAGATGGGATAATTTGTACATCAGAAATACTAATGACTCAGCTGGCGCCTGTAGCTCAACGGGCTAAGGCGCCAGCCACGTACACCTGAGCTGGTGGATTCAAATCTAGCCCAGCCCGCCAAATAACAATGATGTCCGCAACCAAAAAAAAATGGCCAGGCGTTGTGGTGGATGCCTGTAGTCCTAGCTTCTAGGGAGGCGGAGGCAAGAGAATCGCTTGAGCCCAGGAGTTGGAGGTTGCTGTGAGCTTTAATGCCATGGCACTCTATCCAGGGTGACAGCTTGAGGCTCTGTCTCAAAAAAAAGAGAAATACTAATGACTATAATGGATTGAAATACCCAAAATATATAATACTTTATAAGTTCATAATTATGTTTGAAAGTGTCCCCCCCTCCATGGGAGGCTGAGGCAGGAGGGTCACTTGAACCCAGAGTCTGAGGTTACTGTGAGTTAGACTGATGCCCTGGCACTCTAGCCTGGGGCAACAGAATGAGACACTGTGTCAAAAACAAAAACAAAAACAAAAGAAAAATAATGCCTCCCCTCTAAATTGTCATTTTCTGGATAAATTTGGTGCTTTTAGATATAGCACTTCCAAAAAAGTAAATGATAAAAAACCTAGTGAATAAATAACCCAGTTTTAATGTACAGAGAATTTTGAAGAGAACTAAAGAATGAAATTCGAATGAGACACAGAATGTACAATATAGGCAAAGCATAGTATTAGAGATTTGTATGTTTTTTAATAGTTAGGGATTAGAAGTATCAAAGAATACTGTTTGACAGTGAAAGCCCTTACAACCCATACCTCACACATACATATTTGAAAGAATATGTCACCATAATTTCTTTCTTACTATCACTCCTATGTCATTATTGAGTTTTGTAGTATATCCTCCAGAGTTTAGGCTGCAATAGACCATAACATCACCAAATCCAAAAATGACGTTAAGTAATGCCAGTGCCATTGGAATAAAGTAGTTGACAAGTTTGGCGGGTGGTGTTACTCATTTAAACTCATTATTTTAGTTATATTCTGAACTAACGCATCTTGTTAAGCAAACAGTTGTCATTGCATGTATTTATTTAAACTTAGTATCTTCAGATATCATTAATTCAAACCATGTTTCCATCCCCATAGTATATTTGGAGTTTCTTTCTGAGAGAATATCCACTTGTCCCAATTTGACTAGAATGGTTTGTTTTCTCCTCACTTTTTTGAGTGCTGTCGCAAAAAGAGGCGACATTAGTAGTAAATAGTAAGTTGATTGTTGTTTTAAAAATATGCTGGCCTTCCTCTTTAGAAAATTTATAAACCAGCTAATAATATTTGCTGCTTTTTCTGAGGTGATTTGTAACAGATGTTTTCTCCAACATATTAGATAATCCCTGGCCCGTGTACTTTATAAGATACATTATCAATAAATGAACTATCTGGTTTTTCCTTTCCTGTTGTTTTATAACACTGCTTACTTCATAGACTTCCTTAGTATAACATTTTAATGAGAGACAATTTTGACTCCTTTTAACCACGATATTATATTTCATGTGAGAAGATTGTTATTAACTTTTAAGGGGTCAAAGTTGTTATGCAGTATTTAAAAAGACTGCTGTAATGAAACTGGTTTTGGTAATTACTGATCTAGAGGGATAGTTGCTTAAAACTAAAAGTAAGTTTAAATTCTACATAGCCAGATATAAACAATCTTACAATATTGTCACATATGCTATATAAAACACTATAGGGTTGCTGTACACACGTTCTACGTACTATGTACCAGTATTTAATCTGAAAAACCTAATTTTTTTATAGTTTTCTATATGACATTGTCCTAGTATGTAATCTACATGAATGACAGTTTTTCATCGCATTTATTTTATTTAAGAGTTAACTTTTTGAGAGATTTGTATTAGTTGTTGTGGTTTGTTAAGTAACTTGTGAACTGATACGCATTTTTTTACCTTGTTCTTCTGTATATAAATAGATTATTATGACATTAGCAGAAGATTTACTGTGTTCTGCTGCTCAAAACAGTCGTCTTTCAGCTCAGCGCACACAGGCTGGATGGTTGCTGATTGCTGCTCTGATGACATTAGGTAACAGTCTTGTGGAAGGTTTACATAATGTGAAATATTTTGTTTTCTGAGTGAAGGGATTCTTACACGTGATTTGAGGAGACTAACTTTGAATATGTTTTAGAATTTTTTTTTTTTTTTTTTTTTAGAGACAGGGTATTACTTTGTCACCCTCAGTAGAGTACTGTGGAGTCACAGCTCACAGCAACCTCCAACTCTTAGGTGATTCTCCTGCCTCAGCTTCCCGAGTAGCTGGGACTACAGGTGCCCACCACAACGCCCTGCTATTTTTTGATACAGTTTGGCTAAGGTTGGGTTTGAACCTGCCACCCTCGGTATGTGGGCTACAGGCGCCGCCCATAATTTTTTTCTTTTTTTTTGAGACAGAATCTCACTTTGTCATCCTTGGTAGAGTGCCATGTCCTCACAGCTTACAGCAAGCTCACACCCTTGGGCTTAAGTAAATCTCTTGCCTCAGCCTCCCATGTAGCTGGGACTACAGGCGCCTGCCACAATGCCCGACTATGTTTTAGAGACAGGGTCTCACTCTGGCTCAGGCTGGTCTTGAACCTGTGAGCTCAGGTAATCCACCCGCCTTGGCCTCCCAAGTGCTGGGATTGTAGGCATGAGCCACCACGCCTGGCCTTGTTTTAGAATTTATATAACCACATAACCATGGTTTTTCTAATAGTCACCTTAAAAAGCCATTTATTTTCTTCATTTCTTAAAGCATTTTCATATCTCTCTTTTGAATCTTTTTTCATAACATTCTATAAGCCTCAAGTAGGCTAAATGAATTTAGTCATCTTTCGGGCTTAACCCTCAAAGACTCTGGCACGTCCAAAAGTCATTGACATCTATCTTCAGGAAAAATATTTTTCTACAATATAAGGATAGGCAAGAACAAATACCATAATTTATGAATCCAGTTCTCTATATTTTCAGGATTGGTAGTGGCCAATACAGTTGCTATGGTGAAAGACATGGGGCTCATGTCTTTTGTGTCTTTTATTTATTATTTTTTGTTTTTTTTGGCATGGGGCTCATTTAAATTATATTTATCAAAAATCAGTAATTGTGGCTAGGCACTGTGGCTCGTGTTATTCTACCACACTGGGAGGCTAAGGGAAGTAGATTGCTTTAGCTGGGGAGTTCAAGACCAGCCTATGCAAAAGCAAGACCCCATCTCTACTAAAAATAGAAAAACTGAGGCAAGAGTCTCACTATGTCACCCTCGGATGAGTGCAATGACATCACAGCTCACAGCAACCTCAAACTCTCCGGCTTAAACTATTCTCTTGCCTCAGCCTTCCAAGTAGCTCGGACTACAGGTGCCCACCACAACGCCCAGCTACTTTTTAGTTGTTGTTGTCATCATTTGGTGGACCTCACCTGGATTCCACCCTGCCAACTCCGGCGTAGGTGGCTGGCGCCCTATCCAGTTAGTACAGGTGCTGAACTGGTACCTTGAATTGATTTGAGATTTGTTTTCTCTTATTTGGGCATGTATTGGATCATCTACTGGCTTCATTTTAGTATTGAGTACATTAGAATCTTTTTTTTTTTTGTAGAGACAGTCTCACTTTATTGCCCTCAATAGAGTACCGTGGCGTCACACAGCTCACAGCAACCCCCAACTCCTGGGCATAGGCAATTCTTTTGCCTCAGCCTCCCTAGTAGCTGCGACTATAGGCACCTGCTACAATGCCAAGCTATTTTTCTGTTTTGCAGTTCGGCCGAGGTCGGGTTTGAACCCACCACCTTTGGTATATGGGGCCGGTGCCCTACTGGATGAGCCACAAGCATCGCCCAGGAATCTTTTTTTTTTTTTTTTGAGGCAGTTTCTCTTTGTCACCCTTGGTAGAGTGCTGTATCATCACAGCTCACAGCAACTTCCAGTGGGTTTAAACCCACCACCTCCGGCATATGGGGCCGGCACCTTAGTCCGTTGAGCCACAGATGCCACCTTTTTTTTTTTTTTGAAAGAGAGTGAGTTTCACTCTGTCATCCTTGTTAGAATACTGTGGCGTCACAGCTCACAGCAACTTTCAACTTCTGGGCTTAGGTGATTCTCTTGCCTCAGCCTCCCAAGTAACTGGGACTATAGGCGCCTGCTACAATGCCTGGCTATTTTTTGTTGCAGTTTGTCCAGGGCTAGATTCAAACCGCCGCCCCCAGTATATGGGGGCCTGTGCCCTACCCACTGAGCCACAGGTGACACCCAATACTTTGGAATCTTCTCCATTCTTGTGATTAGTTTACTAAGAAGAATATGTTTCAACTCAAGGTTGAATGACTGTATAGTATTCCATAGTATATCCAGGCACCACAGGTCATTAATCCATTCCTGGGTTGGTGTTTAGGTTGTTTCCACATTTTGGCAATTGCAAATTGAGCTGCAGTAAACAATCTAGTGCAAATGTCCTTACGATAAAATCATTCTTTTTCTTATGGGTAGATGTCTGGTAATGTGATTGCTGGATCAAATAGGAGTCTAATTTGAGTTCCTTGAGGATTCTCCATATGTTCTTCCAAAGAGGATGTATTAGTTTGCAGTCCCACCAGTATTGTAAAAGTGTTCCCTTCTCTCCACATGCACATAGCATCTACAGCTTTGAGTCTTTGGAGTTAGGTGATATCTCAAGGTGGTTGGTATTTTTGTTTGTTTGTTTGTTTATTGTTGGGGATTCATTGAGGGTACAAGAAACCAGGTTACACTGATTGCATTTGTTAGGTAAAGTCCCTCTTACAATCGTGTTTTGCCCCCAAAAAGTGTGGCACACACCAAGACCCCACCCCCCTCAAGGTGGTTTTGATTCGCATTTCTCTGATGATCAGGGATTACAAGCATTTTTTCTTTTCTTTCTTTCTTTCTTTTTTTTTTTTTTTGTAGAGACAGAGTCTCACTTTATTGCCCTTGGTAGAGTGGCCATGGCATCACACAGCTCCAACTCCTGGGCCTAGGTGATTCTTTTGCTTTAGCCTCCCGAGTACCTGGAACCACAGGCACCCACCACAACGCCTGGCTATTTTTCTGTTTTTGCAGTTCGGCCGAGACCGGGTTTGAACCCTCCACCCTAGGTATATGGGGCCAGTGCCCTACTCGATGAGCCACGGACGCCACCCCTTTTCTTTCTTTCTTTTTTGAGAAAGTCTCATTTGGTCCCCCTTGGTAAAGAGTGCTGGATGTTTTACAGCATCCTCAAACTCATGGGTTCAAGCCTCTTGCCTCAGCCTCCCAAGTAGCTGGGACTATAGGTGCCCACCACAGCTAGCTATTTTTAGACATGGGGTCTCACTCTGGCTCAGGCTGGTCTTGAACCTTTGAGCTCAGGCAATCCGCCCATCTCGGCCTCCTAAGTGCTGGGATTTTAGGCATGAGCCACCACACCCAGCCCATTTTTCAAATGTTTGTTAGCCATTCATCTGTCTTCCTCAAAGGAGGTTCTGTTTTTACCTCCAGATAAAAAAACAGATTCATTTTTTTGTTCTTTTTTTTGTTGATTAATTTCAGTTCTCTGTAGATGCTAGTTATCAACCCTTTATAAGATTCATACCATGCAGATATCTTTTCCCATTCTGAAGGTTGTCTTTTTACTTGTTGTATGGGACAGAGAAGTATCATAAAGGTTTTTGGTTTTTTTGTTTGTAGAAACAGAGTCTCATGTATTTTTTTGTTTGTTTGTTTTTTTGTAGAGACAGAGTCTCACTTTATTGCCCTTAGTAGAGTGCCATGGCATCACACAGTTCACAGCAACCTCCAACTCCTGGGCTTATGCGATTCTCTTGCCTCAGCCTCCCGAGAAGCTGGGACTACAGGCGCCTGCCACAACGCCCGGCTATTTTTCTGTTTTGTAGTTTAGTCAAGGCCGGGTTTGATCCTGCCACCTTCAGTATATGGGGCCGGCTCCCTACTCGATGAGCCACAGGCGCTGCCCATATCATAAAGGTTTAATGGCACATATTTATGAAATTTTTCTTAGGGATACTCTCAGTGATTTCATACTTTTGTTTACATATGTGACTAAATTTTGCTGTCAGAATTTTCTAAGAGTCCTGGGGAAGAGCAACATGGCAGACCAGAAGAATCATTGCTGAGCTCTCCTACAAAGACTGGGGTAAGAGATAACCCAGCCATACCTGGATTATGACTCTGGACCTTACCCAGAGTCATAGCTCAGGGAGCATAGCAAGAAGATGGTGAGCTGGATACAACATATGAACCAGAACAGTGGAAATCTGATGAACTAGGCAAGTGATTGCGACCGACTGGGATCAACTGGCCCCCCACAGAAGTCAAGGTCAGGAGGAAGCCTTCCTGGTGTTTTCAGTTATTGGGGGAAGCACTTAAAGTGGAAAGCTTGGAAGAGTGGGCAGACTTGAACGATATACAGCAACCAGATTTGAATGCTGGAGTGAATTTGGAATAGGTTTAGTGGCTGGCAAGGCAGCCATACTGAGAAGGTCTCGGCAGGCAGGGCTGCCATTGTGGAAAGGTCATGAGAAGGTCTTAGCAAGGGCCTAAAGCACAGCCATCTTTATTCCACCTGCTGGGAACAGAACTCCACTCTTGGGACAGGCTGAGGGACTCTCCCACCCCACGGCAACTGGAGTCATGGGCACTGTGAGACCTACCCCTAAAGGATTCTTGAGACTTTTAATATCCCAACCCAGCAGAGTCTTGATGCTGAGGGGAACAATCAGGTGATCGCCAAAAGCAACTAAGTTTGGAATAAGGACCATAGAGGTTGCTGACTGTGCTGTCACCTAACAAAACCACAGTGCCACCTCGTGTCCCAGCAACATATTGCAACATACTGTCATCAACAGCAAGGACTTCACAGTTTGAAACAAAGAAGGTAATGAGAAGGAAAAAGGAGGACAAGGATGTGAACAAGAAGAGAGAACACGTGAGGAGGACCCAACAGAAAAATGTGGGCAACATGAAAAACCAAGACAGAAGAACTCCCCTAAGGGACCATGAGGCAGTTACTGCAGAAGACTCCACCTGTGAAGAATTAATGGACATGATAGAAAGGGAATTTAAAATATGGATGAGGAAATGGAAAGACAGGACCAAAAGTTGGACGAGAGGTTCATAGAATATACAAAGGATATGGCGGAGCTTAAGGAAATGAAGGAGACAATCGGAATGTAAAGATGCAGTAGAAAGTATGAAAATAGGTTAGAGACCATGAAGAAGAAAGAACCTCAAAGATAGAGAAGAAAGTTTTTTTTTGTTGTTTGTTTCCTTTGAGACAGAGTCTCACTGAGTTGCCCTCAGTAGAGTACCGTGACATCTCAGCTCACAGCAACCTCCAGCTCTTGGACTCAGGCAATTCTCTTCCCTTAGCCTCCCAAATAGCTTGGACTACAGGTGCCCATCACAATGCCCAGCTATTTTTTTTGTTGCAGTTTGGCTGGGGGCAGGTTCAAACCCACCACCCTCAGTATGGGGCCAGCGCCCTGCTCATTGAGCCAACGTGTTGCCCAAGAAGAAAGTTTTTGAGTTAACGCAGCTAGTTAAAGAGGCAGAAAAGAAGGGAGAGAAAGCAAAGCAGGCATTTAGAGAACTACGAGACTCCATGAAGCATTCAAATATATGAATACTATTTTCTGTCCCTTCCTGAAGGGGAAGAAGATTGTCCCAAAAGAATGGCAGCCCTACTGGAGACTATCATAAATGAAAGCTTCCCATGTTTTATTGAAGACCCTGACACACTCCTTTCAGATATATATCAAACCCTGTGTCATCTCAACTCAAAATAGAGCCCCTCCTTGACACATTATGATGAACCTGTCCAAAGTCAAGATGAAAGGAAAAATTCTGCAAGCAACCAGGAGTAAGCACCAACTGACCTACAGAGGTAGAACCATCAGGATGACAGAAGACTTCAACTGAAACCTTCCAAACCAGAAAAGCATGGTCGTCCACCTTTACCATTCTTAAACCAAACAATTTTCAGTCCACAATTCTGTATCCTGCTTAACTACGCTTCAAAATTGATGGAGAAATCAAAATGTTTATGGATATAGAAGCACTGAGGAAATTCCCCATAAGACCAGCTCTACAGGAAGACAAATATTCTCAACACTGACCATCACAGTGGGTCACCAGCAAAGTAAACACCCAAAAGCTAAAGGTTAAAACTTGGCTTCCACAGTAGTGCAAAGAATAAAACTACACAACGGGACTTTTGTAAAATAAGATGAATAGAACTCCACGACACTTGTCAGTTCTCTCAGTAATTGTCAATGGACTGAATTCACCACTGGAGAGGCACAGGCTGGCTGGTTGGGTAAGAAAGCATAAACCATTCATATGCTGTCTCCAGGAGACACACCTAACCTTGAATGACAAATCAAGATTCAGAGTTGAGGGATGGAAAACAGTATTTTAAGCAAATGGAAATCTGAAGAAAGGAAGGGTTGCAATCTTATTTTCAGATATAAGCAGATTTAAGGCAACTAAAGTTAAGAAACGCAAAGGTAAATACTTTATGCTAGTCAAAGGAACAATACAAGAAGAAGACATTTCAATTTTAAATATTTATGTACCAAACTTAAATGTTCCCAGATTTATGAAACAGACTTGACTGATCTGAGCGATATGATATCCCATAAAACCACAATAGTCAGGGACTTTAACATCCCTTTGACAGAACTGAATAGATCCTCTAAATAGAAACTAAACAAAGATTCAAAGGACTTAAATGTGGGATTAATGGACATATATAGAACACACCATCCAAAAGCTAATGAATGTACATTTTTCTCATCAGCCCCATGGCATGTACTCCAAAGTCAACCACATCCTAGGATACAAATCAAACCTCAGCAAAATTAAAAGAATAGAAATTATACCTTGTATGTTCTCAGACTATAAGGCAATAAATGTAGAACTCATCTCCCAACAAAAATGTTCATCCCCACACAAAGACTTGGAAATTAAACGACCTTATGCTGAATGATAGTTGGTTTCAGGAAGAGATGAAAGAAGAAATCATTAAATTCCTTTTTTTTGTATCTATAAAGCGTTTAACCCCCCTGTACACAACTTACTCCTTTTAGTGATAAAAATTGAAATGTAAGGCTATGTAAAATTTATTTTTAAACTGTACAGTGTCTTTTGTGTAGTTAACACACTACTGACTATGTCTTTAGGTAGTCCTATCCTGGGGATATTTTCAGTAGCCTGGTACAGTATGGGGGTTGTAAATTGGCATGGAAATTTAAAGCAGGTTCTTGTTGGTGCACAGCACAAATTAGTTATATATGGGGATGGTAGTTTTTCTTTTTTATCTTTTTTTTTTTGCAGTTTTTGGTCGGGGTTGGGTATGAACCTGCTACCTCCGGTGTATGGGGCCGGTGCCCTACACACTGAGCCACAGGCGCCACCAGGGATGGTAGTTTTTTCGTCTTCAGTTGTATCTGACGCAGCTTAAATGAAATAATTGTTCTGTTAACTGAATACCACTCAGTAAGTACAAAAAAATGTTGCAACTGTTTTGTTGACATTCTGAATGCTTCTAAGTAAATACAATTTTTTTTATTTAAAAAAAAAATACAAGCTCAGCACTTGTAGCTCAAGCGGCTAAGGCGCCACCCATATCCGCCAGAGCTGGCAGGTTCAAATCCAGCCCAGGGCTGCCAAACAACAATGACAACTACAACCAAAAAATAGCCAGGCATTGTGGTGGGTGCCTGTAGTCCCAGCTACTTGGGAGGCTGAGGCAAGAGAATTGCTTACGTTCAGGAATTGGAGGTTGCTGTGAGCTGTGGTGCCACAGCATTCTACCCAGGGGGACAACTTGAGGCTCTGTCTCAAAAAAAAAAGTACAAAGCCAGGAGTATCACCCTACTGGACTTTCAGCTGTACCACAAGGCCATAGTGATCAAAACGTCATGGTACTGGCACAAAAATAGAGACATTATGCCTTCAGAGCCAGTGGTTAAAGCATAGAGTTTTGACCATCGGGGTGTCCAGTGTCCACACTATGGGCTTGCCCTGGTGACCTCAGCTAAGGCCATGACATCCCAGGCCAAGTCCCCATGCAGAGCTGTAGAGGGACACTGGTTAGCAAGTGAGCCAAGGGGAGGGAATCTATTTCAGGTGACTGGATGCTGGGCAGGGGCAGGTGACTATAGCCTCAAAGCCCTCCCTGATGCTGTGCTGTCTGCTCCTCCACTGTAGAGGCAGATGGGGCTACCCCCCTCCAAACATGTGAAGACTGATGGGTATTGTGTCCGCACCAACCCCCCCCACCCCCTGACCATTGTGGAGCCTGCTCCGGCAGGGGACTGGGAAAGGGAGTGACCTTGTATTTTTCTGTGAATTGTTTTAATGAGCTCGTCTTGTTGGCTGTCCTGGAATGGCACACACCATACAAATGTATTTTATTTTAACATTTTTTTACAATAAAACATGAGGTGGACAAAAAAAAAATAGAGACATTAACATTTGGAACCGAGTAGAAAAGCATGAGATGAATGAAGCCCACCATCTTACAGCCACGTGATCTTTGATAAACCAAACACTGGGGAAAAGAATCCCTATTCAATAAATGGTATTGATAGAACTAAATAATGACATGTAGAAGACTGAATGAAACTGGACTCATACCTCTCACCACTTACAAAAACTGATTCAAGATGGATAAAAGATTTAAATCTAAGACATGAAATAATAAAAATCCTCTTAAGAAAGTCTGGGGAAAACACCTGAAGATATCAGCTTGGGGAAAGAGTTCATGAAGAACACTTCCATGGCAATTGCAACAACAAAAATAAGCAAATGGGATTTAACCTGAATAGCTTCTATACAGCTAAGGAAACAACAACCAAAGCAAACAGACAACCTTCAGAATGGGAAAAGATTTGCATATTATGAATCATACAAAACCACTTGATAACTATGATCTATAGAGAACTCAATTTAATAAACAAAAATAAGACCCAACCCTCCCATATATAAGTAGGCAAGAGCAAAAAGTAGAATCTTTTTGCGCTAAAGAAGATAGACAAATGCCTAACATACAAAAAATGCTCATCATCCCTAATCATAAGAGAAATGGAAATCCAAACTACCCTGAGATATCACTTAACCCCAGTGAGAATGGCCCACATCATAGAGTCTCAAAGCTGGAGAAGCTTGTGTGGATGTGCAGAGAAGGGAGCATTTTTAACCCAGCTGTTTGGACTGCAAACTAGTACAACCTTTTGGAAGGAAGTATGGAGAATCTTCAGAGAACTCAAATTAGACCTCCCATTTGATCCTGCAATCCCATTAGTAGGCATCTACCCAGAAGAAATAAAATCCTTTTATCATAAGGACATTTGCTTTAGACTGTTTATTGCAGCTCAATTTACAATTGCCAAAATGTGGAAACAGCCTAAATGCCCACCAACCCAGGACTGAATTAACAAGCTGTACTACTAAGCCACCTAAAAAGATGGAAACTTTACGTCTTTTATATTAACCTGGATGAAGGTTGAGCACATTCTTAGTAAAGCATCACAAGAATGGAGAAACCAGAATCCAATGTACTCAATTCTAATATGAAGACAGTGGATGAGCCATTACAAGGTGGGGTAGGGGAATGAACAAGTGGGGAAAGGGGAGGAAGATAGAGGGGGTCACGGTGTATGGCACACCTCTTGGGGGCAGGACACAGATATAAGAGGGACTTTATCTAACAAATACAATCCATGTAACCTAATCTTGGTACCCTCAATGAATTCTAAATAATAAAAAAATGAAATAAAGAATTTTCTGTATTCTCACAACCCATTATGTATGAGTATGCAATGTATCCACTGGTGCTTACAACACTTAAACTTCTTAGGATTATGTCTAATTTTTTACAGTTCTACTTGCTTCATCGAGAAAGTAGTGAGAAGGCAGGGAATAGTGGCTCACACCTGTAATCCTAGCACTCTGTGAGACTGAGGCAGGTGGATTGCTTGAACTCAGGAGTTTGAGACCAGCATGAGCAAAGGTGAGATCTGGTCTCTACTAAAAATAGAAAATAGCTGGGTTATTTTGGTGTGCCCCATTAGTCACAACTATTTGTGAAGCGGAGGCAAGAGGATCACCTGAGCCCAAGAGATTGAGGTTGCATGGCACTCAACCCTAGACAACAGAGTGAGAGTCTATCTCAAAAAGAAAATAAAAGAAGTTAGCATTATTCTGAAGATCAGGAATTCAGTGTTACTGTAACAATCATACCTTACATTTATGTAGGACATAATAGTTTTTTTTAAGTACATTCTGTCACTGGATTTGACAAACCCTTAGAGAAAAGCAGTGTCGGTGGTATAAGCTTCATTGTATAAGTAGAAGAAACTGAGACTTAAGATGGTGGAAGAGGTGACACTAGGGCCTAGGCTTTACCATTAGTTCCTTGTATTTCCTCTGTTCTCCACCACCTACAGATAATAATTCACTTAGTAGTAGATGCGTTTGGAACCAGAAGGTAACAAAAGGGACAAAGTATTGCAGTAGTAAATTAAAATGTTTAAGAGAAAAGTTCCTGCTTAATAATGGAGTTTTAAAGAGAAACGTCTTTGGGTTATTATAAATGATAACTTGAATAAATTACAGGTCCTGCAGTTGTCAGTCACCACCTTCCTCGAGTTCTGCTGTTGTGGAAGTGTGTCTTTCCAGCATCTCCTGAAGATTTAGAAACAGAAAAGAGCCGAGGAGATTCATTTACGTGGCAGGTAACCCTGGAAGGACGAGCTGGTGCACTCTGTGGTAGGTTGAGTTTATTCTTTTTTCTCTCTTTCCTTTGCCTTTTTCCACACCCTTTTTCTTTACATGTACTAACTTGTTTTGCTTAGTGTAATGGGGGGAAAATCTGCCTCTGATGATTTTTATAACTGAACATAATTGACTACTTGGTGATGATAACTGAAATATGACACATAATAAACAAAATTTGAGAGTCCTGATCCTTGACATAGTGCATATTTTATTAGATGCAATCCATTTGAAAACTGTCAACATTGTGTTATTTTAATTGAGCATTCATTCCTCTTTTTAGAAATACTAGGTTTTAGTTTAATTACCTTTGCTTAAGTGTGGTTTCCATTGAGTACATAGTTGACCCCTGAATAATGTGAGAATTTAGGGATGTCTACCACAGTGAAGTTAAAAATCCACTTCTAACTTCTGATTCCCCAAAAACTTAACTACCAGTAGCCTACTGATGACTAATAAATAGTTGATTACCACAAATTTTATATGTTATATGTACTATATGCTATATTCTTCCAATAAAGTAATACAACAAAGCTGGAAAAAAGAAAATGTTACTAAGAAAATAATATTGGAAAAAAACATTTACTATTCATTAAGTTGAACTAGATCAACGTAAAGGTCTTCATCTTCTGTTCATGTTGTAAAGGTTGAGGAGGAGAAAGAAAAGGGATTGGTTTTGCTGGCTCAAGAGGTGAAGCCAGCGGAGGAGGGGCAGCCACACTCCATGTAATTTCTATTGAAAAAGTCTCCATAGACTCGGCGTCTGTAACTCAGTGGCTGGGGCACCAGGCACATACACGGGGCTGGTGGGTTTGAACTCAGCCCAGGGCCTGCCAAACAACAATTACAACAACAACAACAACAAAAATAGCTGGGCATTGTATAGGCGCCTATAGTCCCAGCTACTTGAGAGGCTGAGACAAGAGAAGTGCTTAACCTCAAGAGTTTGAGGTTGCTGTGAGCTGTGATGCCACAGCACTCTACCCAGGGAGAGTACCTAGTGAGACTGTGAGACTCTGTCTCAACAAAAAAAAAAAAGAAAGAAAGAAAGAAAAGAAAAATCTACGTATACATGGGCCTGTGCAGTTCAGACCTGGGTTAGTCAAGGATCACCTGGGTATGAAAGTTGTACCCTTCTGCAATATATAGACTGTTAAAAATAGTATTTCATCTGGAAAATTTGAACTAAGGAAAAGTTGAGATTCCCTAAAAAGACATGGAGGCTTTGATTTTGTTTGTTCATGTTCCTCTTATACTCTTTTTTTTTTTTTTTTTTTTTGAGACAGAGTTCTACCATGTCGCCCCTCAGTAGAGTACTGTAGTGTCACAGCACAGCTCACAGCAACCTTAAACTCTTGGGCTTAAACAGTTTTCTTGCCTCAGCCTCCCAATAACTGGGACTACAGGCGCCTGCCACAACACCCAGCTGTTTTTTTGTTGCAGTTGTCGTTGTTTAGCTGGCCCGGGCCAGGTTCAAACCTGCCAGCCTGGGTGTATGTGGCTGGTGCCCCTACCAACTGAGCTACAGGCCCCACCCTCAAGTGATTCTCTGGCCTCAGCCTCCTGAGTAGCTAGGACTATAGGCACCCACCACAATGCCCAGCTATTTACTTTCATACTCTCTTAACTAATTTTAAAATTGATCTGGAAACTCAGGTTTAAATTACTCATTTTATTCTATATATGAAGTAACTCCTTATAGAAGGCTCTTTCTTTGAGGTAATATTTGTGAAAACTTAATGTGCTGACTCAAAAATCAGAATTGTTCCATGGAAGTAGTTGTAGAACTGGCAAACTTGACAGTCTAAGTTAATTTCGTTTTTTACTTTTACTAATTTCTTTTCTGAGCTCAAAAGCTGACTAAAACCCCAGGATGCAACATTTTGTTACTTTGGTCATTGATCTCTTTTAGTAACTCTGGGAAGGTTTTTTTTTTTAAGTAGTGTGATAAAGGATTGGAAGGCATTTGCTTCCTTTTTATCCTAGGGTTTAAGGAACTTTTTGTTTTTTAGCACATTTCTTCATTCCTCTAATAATAATACTTATACTATACCGTAATCAAATGTTCCTTTTATGGCTGATAACACTATGCTGAGTAAAAGTTTGTTCTCTTTTTCAGCTATCAAGAGCTTTGTTTCCCACTGTGGTGATCTCCTTACTGAGGAAGTTATTCAGCGTCTTCTTCCACCACTTCCTTGTGCTGTGGATTTGCTAACTCAGTAAGGATCAGCTATTTAGATTTGATAACTTTTTCTAAGAGCATTTAGTGCTCCTCTGATTATGCAATGTTCCTTAAGTATAATAATAAGCCAAGTTTCTATGGTTGGTGAATGATTTGCTTTTGCAAAGGAAGGTAGTCATTTAGTTTTATGATTTTTTTTTTTTTTTAGGGTAGGATCTTGAAAGAAAAATTCATATTAAAAGGGAAAGAAAATTACTGAGTGACTAATGTACCTTCCATACAGGCAGACTTAACAAGAAATTAAATATTAAGCCTGTTAACCTTTTCAGATATGCGTTTTATTGGTTTGTTAGTGTATTCTGTGTTCAGAAGAACCAGATGTTTATTAATAGTTTCAGTAGTTTATTTCTATTTTTCCTAAGTTTGAGTTATACATACATGATTAGAAACAGAAAAGCCAATATATATCATGAGCACTTATCATTTGCAAATAATAAAATATAGAGAGGAAGTCTTTCCAAAAAGTAATGATTAATAATTTATATATAGGGTAGTGCCTGTAGCTCAGTGGGTAGGACACTGTCCCGATATGCCAAGGGTGGCAGGTTTGAACCCACCCCTGGCCAAACTGCAACAAAAAAATAGCCGGACATTGCGACAGGCACCTGTAGTCCCAGCTACTTAGGAGGCTAAGGCAAGAGCATCTCCTAAGCACAGGAGTTGGAAATTGCTATGAGCTGTGACACCACAGCACTCTACCGAGGGTGATAAAGTAAGACTGTCTCTAAAAAAAAAATGGCTTGGCGCCTATGGCTCAACAGGCTAAGGCACCAGCCACGTACACCTGAGCTAGTAGGTTCAAATCCAGCCTGGGCCTGCCAAACAATAATGACAGCTGCAACCAAAAAATGGCCAGGCGTTGTGGTGGATGCCTGTAGTCCCTGCTACTTGGGAGGCAGAGGCAGGAGACTCACTTGAGCCTAGGAATTGGAGGTTGCTGTGAGCTGTGATGGTACGGCACTCTATCCAGGATGACAGCTCGAGGCTCTGGCTCAAAAAAAAAAACAATTTAAATGTAAAGAAAAATACATCTAAGATATGGATTATATAGTATACTAAAGTGTTTTTGTTTGTTTGTTTGTTTAGAGACATAGCCACAAGCTGTCACCCTGGATAGAGTGCCATGGCATCACAGCTCACAGCAACCTCCAATTTCTGGGCTCAAGGGAGTCTCCTGCCTCTGCCTCCCAAGTAGCTGGGACTACAGTCACCTGCCACAACGCCTGGCCTTCTTTTTTTTTTTTTTTTTTTGGTTTCAGCCGTCATTGTTATTTGGTGGGCCTGGGCTGGATTCGAACCCGCCGGCTTAGGTATACATGGCTGGCGCCTTAGACCACTGAGCCACAGGCACTGAGCCATAATAAAGTGTTTACCTGTGAATCCAGTGCAATTAGGGCAGGGGTTAGCAAACTTTTTCTGTAAAGGGCCAGATAGTTGGCTTAGTGCCGATAGCTCAGTATGGGGGACTGGCCACATACGCCTGGATGGGCTGGGGCCTGTCAAACAACGACAGCTACTACAACAGCAAAATAAAATAGCCAAGCATTGTGGTAGGTGCCTGTAGTCCCATCTATGTGAGAGGCTGAGGCAAGAGAATTGCTTAAGCCAAAGAGTTTGAGGTTGCTGTGAGCTGTGACACCATGGCACTCTACTGAGGGTGACATAGTGAGACTCTATCTCAAACAAAAGAAAAAGGGCTAGATAGTAAATACTTTGGCCTTGTGGGCCATGAATTCTATGTGTGTATGTTGTAACTACTCAACTCATTGTAGCTTAGAAGCAGTCATAGTAATATGTTAGTGAATATGTGAGTGAATGTGACTGTGTTCCAATAAAACATAATTTACAGAAACAGGCAGTGGGCCTGTTTGTCCACCATTGAACTACTACAATATTAACAATACCATTGAAGGTATATGTGCTCCTCTCTCCAATTAACATCCTTTCTGCCTTCCTTTGAAAGTACCCAAGATCCTGAGTGTTACAGTTGTCATGTCCTTAACATTTTTAAAAAAGTATATCCAATATTTTTGTTTCCCTAAGTAGTATGTTATTTAGTTTTGCATGATTTTGATGAGGCAAATGTTACCATACAGTTTCTATGACTGGGTGGTTTTTTTTTGTTGTTGTTTTTGAGACCCAGTCACCCTCAATAGAGTACCATGGTGTCATAGCTCTCAGCAGCCTCAAACTCTTGGGCTTAACTGATTCTCTTCCCTCAGCCTCCTGACCAGCTGGGGCTACAGACACCCAGCCTAATGCCCAGCTATTTTTTTATTATTGTTGTTGCAGTTGTCATTGTTGTTTAGCAGGCCCAGGCTGGGTTGAAACCTGCCTGCTTTGGTGTATGTGGGCAGCACTCTAACCACTGAGCTATGGGCACCGAGCCAGGCTTTTTTTTTTTTTTTTTTGAGACAGAATCTCACTCTATCGCCCCCAGTAGAGTACTATGGTGTCGCAACTCACAGCAACCTCAAACTTTTAGGCTTAAGCGATTCTCTGGCCTCAGCCTCCCAAGTAGCTGGGACTACAGGCGCTCACCACAATACCCACCTATTTTTTGGTTGCAGTTGTCATTGTTGTTTAGCAGGCTGGGGCCAGGCTCAAACCCGCCAGCCTCATGGTTTGTGGCCAGCACCCTATTCACTGAGCTACGGATATCGAACGTTGAGTCTATGACTTAGTTTTTTTACTCAGCATTATGTTTTTTTGTTTGCTTGTTTTTGAGACAAAGTCTCAAAGTCTCCAGCTGTCACCTGGGTAGAGTGCCATGGCGTCTTAACTCACAGCAACCTCAAACTCTTGGGTTGAAGTTATCCTTCTGCCTCAGCCTTCCAGTACCTGGATTACGGGTGCCCACCACCACACCTGAATAATTTTTCTATTTTTAGGAGAGACAGGATCTCATTCTTCCTAGGGCTGGTCTCAACCTCCTTAGCTCAAGGGATCTTCCCATGTAGACCTCCCAGAGGTCTAGAATTACAGATAAGAGCTACCATGCCTGACCAACATCTGGCTGTTTCTTTTTGTAGAGCCCTGGTTTTGCTCTGGCTTTGGCTGGTCTCCTGCCCTCAAGCAATCACAGTCCTCCTAAATAGGCCTCCCAGGATGCTAGGATGAGGCACCAGTTTGGGCCCATAATAGACTTTTGGTTTTACCAGGCTGAATTTTAAAATCTGTAATTTATTAGTAAATGAGTTTCAGGTTCTAGACATAATGCTGTGACCTTAGAAATCTAAACTGAGCCTGGCACCTGTGGCTCACACCTGTAATCCTAGCACACTGGAGGTGGGAGGGAGCTGGATTGCTTAAGCTCACAGGTTCGAGACCAGCCTGAGCCAGGGCAAGACCTCGTCTCTAAAAATAGCCAGGTGTTGTGGTGGGTGCCTGTAGTCCCAACTACTCAGGAGGCTGAGGCAAGAGAATCACTTGAGCCCAAGAGGTTATGGTTGCTGTGAGCTATGACATGACAGCACTCAATGGAGATCATCAAAGTGAGACTCTGGATCCAAAAAAAAACATTATTTTGTCACATAAAGTTTGATAGAAAAGTTAGAAAAATGATTTCCACATGTGACACGTTTATACCTTCAGTCAGGTAATCCCTCTTATACCTTTTAGTCAGTGATGTCTTTTTTTTTTTTAAAGTAGGTAGCACCCATAGTTCAGTGGATAGGGTACCAGCCACATACACTGAAGCGGTGAGTTCGAACCCGGCCCGGGTACCCTGAAACAACAATGACAACTGCAACCAAAAAATGTAGCCAGGTGTTGTAGCAAGCACCTGTAGTCCCAGCTACTTAAGGAGGCTGAGGCAAGAGAATTGCTTAAGCCCAAGAGTTTAAAGTTGCTGTGAGCTGTGTTGCTATGGCATTCTACCCAGGGTGACAGCTTGAGACTCTGCCTCAAAAAATAAATAAATAATATAAAATAAAATAAAAATAAAGTAAAGTGAGGGCAACACCCTGTCTATAAAAATAGCTGGGCATTGTGGTGGGCGCCTATAATCCCAGCTACTCAGGAGGCTGAGGCAAGAGAATAACTTGAGCCCAAGAGTTTGAGTTTGCTGTGAGCTGTGACACCACAGCACTACTGAGGAAGACAAAATGAGACACTGTCTCAAAAAAGAAAAAAAAAAGTAAAATGGCACTAAACTTACTAAAATTATGAGCTATTTACATGTTGAGCTATTCATTCTTTGTACAAGGGCTGTCCAGAAAGTATCCAGCTATTGTTAGTACTATTTTTCCTATTACATGACTAGATACTTTCTAGATAGCCCTCCTTTATTGTTGTGACTTAATCAACTAAAGATACACTTTTTTGTTTTATTCTAAGGCTTTCTTCAATACTGAAAACATATGGAAGTCCTTTGAAAACACCATCAATAGTTTATAGACAAAGACTTTATGAACTGTTGATTTTATTACCTCCTGAAACCTATGAAGGTATGTGCCTTGGATAAAATATTTATTGTTTGCGGCTAAGATAGTGCCTAGAAAGTAATTGTCATTCATTAAATACTTGAATGAATGAATTATAATGGCAGTTATCTAGTGCCTTATATTTAGAATGTGTAGGGAGTTTGATCCTAATCCATGTGCTTACCATTTCATAATAAATAAAATACATTTTTAAAAGAAACTTTTATGTTTTCCTTCCTTCCTTCTTATAGAATACTCAACTGCTGCCTAGTTCAACTGTGTATGGGACAATGGGTCACAATGACTGATACTGATTCTACTCTAGTGCTTTATACAGAATATGTAATGTAAATCTATTACAAACATGACCATACCTAGTTTACCTGTATACCCTAGTATACATTCTTTTTCATTATTCTTAATTCTGCTCAGATAAAAGTTTCATACTGAAGTTTCAAGGTATAATTGATTTCATAACATTTAAAAGAGCTCAAAGATGACTCTGGATTACTGCAGTGCTGCCATTGATAAAATAAATTTGTCTCTACTTTAAAATTAGACCTAAAATCTTTCTTATCAGTTTAAATTACAGTTTTAAGAAAATATACTCCTGTTACATCTGAATAATTTAAGATGCTTGTTTTAAGAGGTGAAGTTGAAAATTGTCTCCTATGGGGACTTGTATCCTGTTTTAGTCTTGATCATTTTTAGTCAACAAATTGTTAGAATTATTGCCTAATTCCAACAATTAGAATGTTACTTCAAATATATTTATTATAAAAGTCCTACATTTAGGCTCAGCACCTGTAGCTTAGTAGCTAGAGTACCAGCCACATATACCGGAGCTGGTGGTTTAGAACCCACCCTGGGCCTGCCAAACAACAATGACAATTACAACAAAAAAATTGATGGGCATTATGGTGGGCACCTATAGTCCCCGCTACTTGGGAGGCTGAGGCAAGAGAATCACTTAAGCCCAAAGTTTGAGGTTGCTGTGAGCTGTGATTCCACAGCTCTTTACTGTGGGTGACATAGTGAGACTCTGTCTTTTTTTTTTTTTTTTTTTTTTTTGAGACGGAGCCTCAAGCTGTCACCCTGGATAGAGTGCTATGGCATTACAGCTCACAGCAACCTCCAATTCCTGGGCTCAAGCGAGTCTCTTGCCTCCGCCTCCCAAGTAGCTGGGACTATAGGTGTGCACCACAACGCCTGGCCATTTTTTGGTTGCAGACATCACTGTTGTTTGGTGGGCCCGGGCTGGATTCGAACCCGCCAGCTCAGGTGTACGTGGCTGGCGCCTTAGCCCATTGAGCCACAGGCGCGGAGCCGAGACTCTGTCTTAAAAAAAAAAAAAGTACCACATTTATTTGCTTGTATCCTTATGCCAGAAAATGTATTCAACATTAGTGCTAGCTTGGCCTTTATCATTATGTGAGTGATACTATTTCTATTCACTCTCTGGTTTTCATATGTACCTGTCAAAATGTTTGCTATAAAGAAAACATTTAGGCCAGGAGTGATGTCCTATATTCCGAACACTTTTAAAGACTAGGAGAATCACTTGATCTTAGGAGTTCAAGACCAGCCCAAGAAGTAATTTCTTTTTGTTTTTTTTGAGACAGAGCCTCAAGCTGTCACCCTGGATAGAGTGCTGTGGCATCACAGCTCATAGCAACCTCCAATTCCTGGTCTCAAGCGAGTCTCATGCCTCTGCCTCCCAAGTAGCTGGGACTACAGGCACCCGCCACAATGCCTGGCCATTTTTTGGTTGCAGCTGTCGTTGTTGTTTGGCGGGCCCAGGCTGGATTCGAACCCGCCAGCTCTGGTGTACATGGCTGGTGTCTTAGCCCATTGAGCCACAGGCGCCAGGCCAGAAGTAATTTCTAAATTCCGCAGCTCAGGTAAACTGTTAGGCTGTGTGCAAAAGCAGTGCCTTCCATGTTTTTATTAACATAGATGAACCTGAAACCCTTTATTATTTTTGCCATAGTATCTTGAAGCTTATTTTCAAACTACAAATTTTTTTAAAAAGTAGACTTTTTTTGTAATTCTTTAACATTTAGGATTACAATAATATCAACCTAAAATGTACATTGTATCTTCTGATAAATAGTAACGTGATTCTACCCTTAAAGAACTTGAATTAGGAAAAGAGGAAAAATCTTTCTTTTTTTCTTTTTTCTTTTTATTTTTTGAGATAGAATCTCAAGCTGTCACCCTGGTTAGAGTGCCATGATGTCATAGCACAAGCAACCCCCAATTCTTGGGCTCAAACGATCCTCTTGCCTCAGTTTTTCTATTTTTAGTAGAGACGGAGTCTCACTATTGCTGAGGCCGATCTCAAATGCATAAGCTCAAGCAGTCCACTGCCGTGGCCTCCCAGAGTACTAGGATTACAGGTGTGAGCCACCACGCCTAGCAAAAGAAAATCTTGTGCCTTTTTTCATATTTGTATTTTCTTAGAGATGAAGTTTGGAAATGCAGTTAGGAGTCCTAAAGGAATAATGAATATACACATATATATTTTTAAAAGTCAGTTCCAGAATGTCCATTAAAAGGCAAAATCAGGAAAAAAAATCTATATATACTTTCTATGTCTTTTTTATAATATGTAGAAGTATAGCAGTCATAACTTTACCACAAAAATATCAATTGACATTTTAAATAATGTAGCTAATATTACAATAATAACCTATAGTAATTTCTAAATTTGAATACAAAAAGAAATATAGTCTTTAAATGTATTCCTCTAACTTTAAAGTTCTGATCATATCAGTTGTTGTAATGTCTAGTCAAAAAGTCAATCTAAATAAATAGAAAGAAGTTACTGTTGTAACGTAGAAATTGTTCAAGAATTGAAATAATTTTTCTTCATGACTTCCCAGCAGATGCAGACTTTTATTTCGAATGACTTAGTTTTCTTTTTTTTTATTATCGCCTTGGGGTCACAGCTCACAGCAACCTCCAACTCCTGGGCTCAGGCGGTTCTCTTGCCTCAGCCTCCCAGGTACCTGGGACTGCAGGCGCCCGCCACAATGCCCAGTTGTTTTTTGCTTGCAATTTGGCCGGGGCCAGGTTCAAACCTGTCACTCTCGGTATATGGGGCTGGTGTCCTACCCACTGACCACAGGCACCACCCTTTTTTTTTTTTTTTTTGTAGAGACAGAGTCTCACTTTATCACTCTCCGTAGAGTGCGTGGTGTCACAGCTCACAGCAACCTCCAACTCCTGGGCTAAAGCAATTCTCTTGTCTCAGCCTCCCAAGTAACTGGGACTACAGGTGCCCGCCACAACGCCCGGCTATTTTTTGTTGCAGTTATTGCTGGGCAAGGTTTGAGTAGGCCAGCTGGCACCCTACTCACTGAGCCACAGGGGCTGCCATGTTTTTATTTATTTATTTATTTTTATTTTGTTTATTTTTTAGAGACAGAGTCTTACTTTATTGCTCTTGGTAGAGTGCTGTGGCATCACACAGCTCATAGCAACCTCCAACTCCTGGGCTCAGGCAGTTCTCCTGCCTCAGCCTTCCGATTAGCTGGGATAGTCTCACTGTGTCTCCCTTGGTAGAGTGCTGTGGCATGACAGCTCACAGCAACCTCCAACTCCTGGGCTTAGGCGATTTTCCTATCTCAGCTCCCAAGTAGCTGGGACTACAGGTGCCTGCCACAACACCTGGCTATTTTTTTTTTTTTTTTTGAGACAGAGCCTCAAGCTGTCACTCTGGATAGAGTGCTGTGACATCACAGCTCACAGCAACCTTCAATTCCTGGGCTCAAGCGAGTCTCCTGCCTCCGCCTCCCAAGTAGCTGGGACTACAGGCGCCAGCCACAACGCCCGGCCATTTTTTGGTTGCAGCCGTCATTGTTGTTTGGCAGGCCCGGTCTGGATTCGAACCCGCCAGCTCAGGTGTATGTGGCTGGCACCTTAGCCCATTGAGCCACAGGCGCCAAGCCCACCCGGCTATTTTTTGTTGTAGTTGTCATTGTTGTTTATCTGGCCCTGGCCAGCTTTGAACCCGCCAGCCTTGGTGTATTGGTCGGTGCCCTAACCACTGAGTGATAGGTACCGAGCCAGTTAGTTTTCTGAAGGTGGTGGAACAAAAATTGTCTTAGTTTGGGCAGCGTCTGTGGCTAAGTGGGTGGAGCACCAGCCCCATATACTGAGAGTGGTAGGTTCCAACCCAGCCCTGGCCAAACTGCAACAAAAAAATAGCCAGGCGGTGTGGCAGGCATCTGTGGTCCCAGCTACTCAGGAGGCTGAGGCAAGAGAATCACCTAAGCCCAGGAGTTGGAGGTTGCTGTGAGCTGTGTCACACACTACCAAGAGTGAGAAAGCGAGACTCTGTCTCTACAAAAAAAAATATTGTCTTAGTTTTTTTTTACTATCTTAGTTTTTGTATGGATTTCCTTTTGGATATTTTAATATTCTTTATACTGAAAATGATTCCTAATTATAGTCACAAAATCAGTGATGAATTTCTACAGCATAAACCTATTTTCATTTCAAAATCTAATTATCTTTAAATATTTTGTCCAGGGACAGTTGGGGAAGTAGTAACTTTAAATGAGAAATAAGAGATTTTTCTATTATTTTCACATTTAGCTATAGGGCCAGACATACCTTGCATATTATACAACCTAAAAAATTATGTTGCTAAGTGTTATGTGCTGATAATTAAACTTCTTGGAGAAGCTCTCATTTCTTTCATTAAGCTTTTGCCAATTTCTGTTTGCCCTCCCCAATTCTAGTATGTAGTCTCCCCTTTCTCTAAGCCTAACAGTACTTAAATGTTTTCATCTTTTATGGAACATAGTACTTATATGTGTTTATTTATATCCCATATTTTATAGCTTCTGGAAAGAAAGATTAAATATAGTAAAATTTTTTTTAGCATCTTACTGCATTTTGAGTAAGTTAATGATTGAGCATAGTTGTTTAAAGCTCAAATTCTAGAGCTGGACTGCCTGGATTTTATTCTGACTGCTGTGTAATTGCTATATGATCACTGGCAAGTAACAAACTCTCTGTTCTTATTTCCTTACCTATAAACCGACAGTACTAACCTACCCTCAAGTTATTGTGAAGATTATAAGTGATGTTAAATGTTTTAGAACATTTCCTGACACAATAATTTGTTGTTCCTTCTATTACTGCTACTAATGATAACAGAAAATGATCTCCCTCCTAGGTGACCCCTCCTAACTCATCCTATTACTTCTGATAGGTAGTCTTCACCATATCCTCATTTCTTCCCTGATGTTACTGCTCAGAGAAACACTGGCAAAGTAAACATTTCTTGATGATGATTTTTACTTGTTTCTACAATAGTTTTAAGTTGCCAATTGGCAAAAGCCATTTAACCTGCATGCAGATAATTTTTTTTATATGATTTTTCAGAAATTAGGATAAAGCCACTGTGAGATGTTGATTTTAGTCAGTGTGGTAAATGGACCAGTTTTTCAAAATGTATTTATTAGAGAAACAGCCATATTTTCCCTCTGTCTTATGCCAGAACACAATACTACCTATAAGTGAGTCTGCCTCCAAGTTTACCTAACAAAGGAAATGAAAGATGTCTATAAAGAGAACTACGAAACTCTAAGAAAAGAAATAGCTGAAAATGTTAACAAATGGAAAACATACCATGCTCATTGCTGGGAAGAATCAACTTTGTTAAAATGTTCATACTACCCAAAGCAATATACAATTTTAATGCAATCCCTATTAAAGCTCCATTGTCATACTTTAAAGATCTTGAAAAAATAATACATCATTTTATATGGAATCAGAAAAAACCTTGAATAGCCAAGACATTACTCAAAAATAAAAACAAAGCAGG
>CAUYON010065040.1:0-10807 GCA_963573935.1 Arctocebus calabarensis
GGGACTACAGGCGCCCGCCACAACGCCCGGCTATTTTTGTTTGGGTTGCAGCCGTCATTGTTGGTTGGCAGGCCCAGGCTGGATTTGAACCCGCCAGCTCAGGTTTACATGGCTGGCGCCTTAGCCTGCTGAGCCACAGGCACCGAGCCATCTCCAGCTACTCCTATTACACAGATTTATTCTATTCTCTATTGCTTAACCTCACTTTCATATTTTCATCTTTTTGTCTCTCTGTGTTGAATTTTAGGTAATTTGTTCAGCTCTAGTTCATTATTTTTCTCCCCAGTGTTATCTAATCATGTTTGTTTGTTTATTCTATCCACTTAATTTTTTTTTTTTTTGAGACAGAGTCTCAAGCTGTCACCCTGGGTAGAGTGCTGTGCGTCACAGCTCACAGCAACCTCAAACTCTTGGGTTTAAGCGACTCTCTTGCCTTAGCCTCCCAAGTAGCTGGGACTATAGGCACCTACAACAATCTCCAGCTGTTTTTTTGTTGTGGTTGTCATTGTTGTTTAGCTGACCTGGGCCAGTTTCGAAGCTGCCAGCCTCAGTGTATGTGACTGACGCCGTAACCACTGTGCTATGGACACTGAGCCACATCTACTTAATTTTTTTTTTTTTTGAGACAGAGCCTCAAGCCATCACCTTGGATAGAGTGCTGTGGTATCACAGCTCACAGCAACCTCCAATTCCTGGGCTCAAGTGAGTCTCTTGCCTCTGCCTCCCAAGTAGCTGGGACTACAGGTGCCCACCACAACGCCTGGCCATTTTTTGGTTGCAGTCGTCATTGTTGTTTGGCGGGTCCGGGCTGGATTCAAACCTGCCAGCTCAGGTGTACGTGGCTGGCGCCTTAGCCCGTTGAGCCACAGGCGCCGAGCCACATCTACTTAATTTTTAATTTCAATAACTTTTTCATTTTTATTTTTCTTGCTGTATTTTTTCTAACGTTTTTAGTTCCTTCTTTATAGTTTTGATTATTTTAAGCACACTTATTTAATAGGCTTATTTCTATCCTCCAAAGTTCCTTGAGGTATAGTCCTATTGTTGTTTGTATCTTCTGATTCTCACTCCTAATGGACTGATTGTTTCCTTATGCATTTTATACTCTGAGACTGTGAACTTATCTTTAACGGAGTTTTTGTCTCTTGAACCTTGGTAGCCAGGATAGAGGGTATTTCCTTCCAGAGTATTTTATGGTTTTTCTGCCAGGTTTTTCACAAGCTTAGAGCTAATTTTAAGTTAATATCTCAGCTTGGGAGTTCCTAGACCCTGTAGGTAGGATAAATTCAAACTCTAAATTTGCCTGACAATAGGCCTCTTTTTTCCATTTACCTTTGCAGTAGCACAACTGCATTTTGATCAATTTGGTCATCAGATTCCAGGACAGAAAAGGCTTTAGAATCTTTATCTCATGGAGAGGCCCAACAGCTACTTAAGTACATAGCTTCTGGAGCCTATGACTGTCACCCTTGAGAGCGTTGGGTGTCTGAGGGTCACTTTCATACATTAAAGCCATGGCCCCTTTTCTCCAGAAATCTTTTATGCTATACTATTCATCACAACAGTTGTGTGCAGTCCCACGCAACAAAGGCAGCACACAGATTACTCATCAATGTTAACTCTCCTGTTTCCAAGGAACCTGTGCTGTGTGAAACCACGGTCATTCTCCAGCCTGTGTTAACCCTTTACTCACAACTTCCCAAGCCGAAAAGAGCATGGATTCACTATACAATCCTCAGTTCTAACCTCCCACTCTGCACAGGCTTAAGGTTTTTCATTTGCTCATGAAGACTGACCACTCTCAACATCTTTGGTCAATAGCAGCCACAATGTCATCCTTTGTTTTTTGTCCTGGTCATTTTTCTTATTTCCTTAAGAGTTCAGTTCAGCTCTGTATTTGAAAGAATATTTGCTCTACCTTACTGATTATTTGTAGATACAATCATGCATCATTTAATGCTGGGATATGTTCGGAGAAATGTGTCATTAGCTGATTTCATCATTGTACAAACAATATAGAGTGTATTTATACAAACCCAGGTGGTATAGCCTATTACCCTCCCTAGGCTATATGCTAAGGCCTATTGCTCCCAGCCTACTAACCTATATAGCATGTTACTGTACTGAATACTATAGGCAATTATAACACAGTGGTAAGTATTTGTATATGAAACATATCTAAACATAGGAAAGGTACAGTAAAATTACAGTATAAAAGAAAAAAAAGTGGTATACCTTGTTTAGGGCAGTTAACCACAGACGGAGCTTGCAGGGCTAGAAGTTGCTCTGAGTGAGTCATTGAGTGAGTGGTGAGTGAATGTGAAGGCCTAGGACATTACTGTACAGTATTGTAGGCTTTATAAACACTAAACACTTAGGCTACGCTAAATTTATTAGAAATATTTTTATTTCTTTAGTAATAAAGTAACCTTAGCTTACTTTAATTTTTTTACTTTTAATATTTTAATTTTTGACTCTTTTTGCACTAACACTTAGCTTAAAACATAAATACATTGTACAGCTGTTCAAAAATATTTTCTTTCTCTATATCCTCATTCTGTAAGTTTTTTTCTATTTGAAAATTTTTTTTACTTTTTAAACGTTTTTATTAAAAACTAAAACAAAGGCTCGGTGCCTGTGACTCAACAGGCTAAGGTACCAGCCATGTACACCTGTACACTTGAGCTGGCAGGTTCGAATCCAGCCTGGGCCCGCCAAACAACAATGACGGCTACAACCAAAAAACGGCAAGGCATTGTGGCAGGCGCCTGTAGACCCAGCTACCTGGGAGGCGGAGGCAAGAGACTCACTTAAGCCCAGGAATTGGAGGTTGCTATGAGCTGTGATGCCACAGCACTCTATCCAAGGTGACAGTTTGAGGCTCTGTCTCAAAAAAAAAAAGCTAAAACAAACACATCAGGCTAGGCCTATATATGGTCAGGATCATCAATATCATTGGTATATCTTGTTCTAGAGTTGTTATCTCCTATGATAACAATGCCTTCTTCTAGAATACCTCCTGAAGGAGCTGCCTGAGGCTATTTTACAGTTAATTTTTTTTTTAATGTAAGTGGAAGCAATGCACTCTAAAATAAAAATTAAAAGTATAGTGTAAAAAATATAAACATAGCATAGTAGTTTATTATCAAGTATTATGTATTGTACAAAATTATAGTGCTATATTTTTATACAATTGAAAATACAGTTGGTTTGTTTATACTGTCACTACAAACACATGAGTTGTATGGCAGGGCTATGACAGTATGATGCCTATGATGTCACTAACTGATAGGAATTTTTTAGCTCTTTTTTTTTTTTTTTTTTTTTTTTGAGACAGAGCCTCAAGCTGTCACCCTGGACAGAGTGCCATAGCATCACAGCTCACAGCAACCTCCAATTCCTGGGTTCAAGCAAGTCTCCTGCCTCCGCCTCCCAAGTAGCTGGGACTACAGGCACCCGCCACAATGCCCGCCTGGCCATTTTTTGGTTGTAGCCATCATTGTTGTTTGGCGGGCCTGGGCTGGATTTGAACCCGCCAGCTCAGGTGTATGTGGCTGGCGCCTTAGCCCATTGAGCCACAGGCGCTGAGCCTTTTAGCTCTATTTTAATCTTTTTTTTTGCAGTTTTTTGCCGGGGCTGGGTTTGAACCTGCCACCTCTGGCTTATGGGGCCGGTGCCCTACCCCTTTGAGCTGCAGGTGCCGCCCAGCTCTATTTTAATCTTATCAGACTGACTTCATCTACGCAGTCTGTCATTGACCAAAATGTCATTGTGTGATGCATGATGGTAGTTTTAACTCTCTCTCTTTTTTTTTTTTTTTTGAGACAGAGCCTCAAGATGTGACCCTGGATAGAGTGCTGTGGCATCACAGCTCACAGCAACCTCCAATTCCTGGGCTCAAGTGAGTCTCTTGCATCCGCCTCCCAAGTAGCTGGGACCATAGGCGCCCGCCACAATGCTCAGCCATTTTTTGGTTGCAGCTGTCATTATTGTTTGGCGGGCCCGGGCTGGATTCGAACCCACCAGCTCAGGTGTACGTGGCTGGCGCCTTAGTCCTTGAGCCACAGGTGCCAAGCCTCTTCTTTTTTTTTTTTAAAGAGTCTCACTTTATTGCCCTCAGTAGAGTGCTGTGGCATCACAGCTCACAGCAACCTTCAACTCTTGGGCTTCGGAGATTCTCTTTCCTCAGCCTCCCAAGTAGCTGGGACTACAGGCGCCCACCACAACGCCCGGCTATTTTGTTGTTGTTGTTGCAGTTTGGCTGAGGCTGGGTTCGAACCCACCACCCTCGGTATATGGGGCCGGCGCCCTACCCACTGAGCCACAGGCCAGTATTCCCAACTCTTTTAACTATTTGTAGCAAGAGATTTTCAGATTATTTCATTTAAAACATTACATTAGAAGATAGCATAAAACTGCTTAAACAGAGAACTCAAATTCTGACTCTACCTTTTTCCAGCACAATAATCTTTGGCAAGGTAGTTTGCCTCTCTGGATTTTCTCCAAGCATTATATGGGGTCATTAATACCTTCTTCAAGGGGCTGCTGTGAGATTTCATTTTTGTCAATAGTACAGTTCAGATGTCCTAGCACGATTTATGAGGTTATAAATGTTCAGATTAAGCCTCTGCCTAAATCTTCAGCCCCCTCTCTTACCACTTCCCTGCTACACTGTAGCCTAAGAAACTACTTGTGAGTTCCTTAATTATTCTTGTTCTTTCCAGCTTCCAATCCTTTATACATAGTGTTCCCGCTTTCTTCCCTTGTTCACCTTACCCCTGACTATTCTTTTACTAATCCTTCATGCTAAGCTTAGATATCAGTTTCCCCAGGATGTTGTTCCACTGATCCCCAAGCCTGGGTTAGGGTCATGAGAGTCCTGTGTATTCCTATAACACCTTGTGTTTGCCCATAATAGCTCTCAGCATTCTGTTTTTCTATTTGAAAGTTACTTGAGGGGAAGAATTTTTTGGCTGTTTTTTTCCTTGTTGTATCCCCAGCTCCTAACAAAGAGGCTGGCACACAGCTCAATACATGGTAGGTATTATTATTATCAGCACCTTCATCTGTCATGATTCTCAAATGTCTGATTGTTGTATAAATAACTCTTAAGTGTGCCAAGAAGCTTAGAGTTAAGTTACAAGACTGACAAGGGCATGCATTGTTTCAGAGCCCTGTTTTAGGCTTTTGTTTTTCACTTATTCTGTCATTTGTCCTTTTCATGCTAGGAATTAACCCAGGAGTGTGAGGAAAAGAAATCCCAGTATGATAGCTGTGCGGCAGGCCTGGAAAGCAATCGGTCCAAATTAGAACAGGTAAGAAGGAAGTTTTTACTTTAATAATTTAGCAAAAGTGGCCTGTACATTGTCACTACCCTAATATCAGAAGATTCCTAAATCTTTAGCATCATCTCTTGAGTCTGTTTCCTAAGCTCTGGAAATCTTTATTTCTTGAAACTTAATGTGTACACACTGAATTTTCCCACTACTGCCAAAGTCTAAGGCCTATCATTTCTTTCTTTTATTTATTTATTTTTTAAAGGCCTATCATTTCTTGCTTGGACTTCCACAGTAACCTTCTCCCTGCTCTCCTGCTTCTGGGTTTCTTTGTTTTTGTATTTTTTTACACAGAGTCTCACTTTGTGCCCTAGGTAGAGTGCTGTGGTATCCTAGCTCACAGCAACCTCAAACTCTTGGGCTCAGGCAATTCCTTTGCCTCAGCCTCCCAGCTGAGACACCCGCCACAATGCCCAGCTAGTTTTGCTATTTTTAGTAGAGATGGCATCTTGCTTTTGCTCAGGCTAGTCTTGAACTGAGCCCAGGCAATCCACCTCCCAGAGTGCTAGGATTACAGGTATGAACCACACTGTGTCCAGCCTGCTGCTTCTACTCTTGCCCTCCTAATTTTACTCTTCACAGAGCAGCTAAAGACACCTGTCCAATATTTAGGCCACCCTGCACTGACTTCCCATTGCACTTAAAATAAAATTCTAACCTCCTACTTTGGGTCTACAAGACCACATCTGTCTCTTTCACTTCATATTCATGTGTTCCATTCCGCATCCATGAAGCTCCAGCCACCCTGACCTTCTTCCTCAACTTCAAACAGACCAACGCTTATTTTTACTTTTTGACTTTTGCACATACTCTCCCCTCTGCCTAGGATTTTCTCCCCTAACTCTTTGCCTTGCCTTCTCATTTATATCATTCAGGTCTCAGCCTAATGTCACGACTGCTTTGAGATCTTCTCTGGTCACCCTATCTCATGTTTCTCCACTCTCTTCCCCGACCTGGCCCACCATGTCTTTCTATCACATTCTACTACTGAATTTTCTTCATTGCACTTATGCCCGTCTGAAATAACCTTCATGGTATGTTTCCTTGTTTGTGTCTGTGTCCTATACTTGATTGAGAGCAGAGACCTGTCTGTTCAGTGTTAAGTCCCCAACACTTAGGCCAGTGCTGGACACACAGTAGGTACTTGATAAATGGACAACAAAACCTGCAGGTTTTAGAGTAAACACTCATAGTATTCTCTGGAAAAGATTGTATCCTATCCTTCAGAGTAAATAAGATTAAAATTGCAGAAAAAGAAATGATACTGATGTACATTTAAAATCTTCTTCTCGGCTCCGTGCCTATGGCTCACGTACATCTGAGCTGGCGGATTCAAATCCAGCCCAGGCCCACCAAACAACAATGACAGCTGCAACCAAAAAAAAAAAAAATGGCCGGGCGTTGTGGCGGGCACCTGTAGTCCCAGCTACTTGGGAGGCAGAGGCAAGAGACTCGCCCAGGATGGAGGTTGCTGTGAGCTGTGATGCCACAGCACTCTATCCAGGGTCACAGCTTGAGGCTCTGTCTCAAAAAAAAAAAAATCTTCTTCTCTACATGTCTTATTCTTTTGATAATGTTGTCCATTTAAAATTATATATTGTAGGAAGTTAGAGGACTTCGTGAAGAATGTCTTCAAGAAGAAAGTAGATACCATTATACAAATTGTATGATCAAGGTAAGACAAAGTGGATCAAAAACTTCTCTGAGATATTTCTGTACCAGAGACTTCCCTAAAACTTAAGTCTTTCCATTCAGAACCTAGAAGTTCAACTTCGTCGAGCTGTTGATGAGATGAAGGTATATTTGTCTTCTGATCAGCAAGAAAAAAGAAAGGCAATTAGGCAAGTAATTTTGTTGTTTTTATATTGAGTTATTTAAAGCTTTTACCTATAGAAGTTTTATAAGATAAATATGATTTAAACAAGTATTTAAATAAGCAGACATTAACATTATTTAGGATTAATTCTTAGTAAATATCTAGATATTCTAGCTGTGGAAAGTAGAAATAGATATAATTTTAATTTTTGCTTGCTTACGTTTTTTATTGTGGTAACATATACAACTTAAAATGTGTCACTTAAACAAATTAAGTGTACAACTCAGTGTCATTGAATACATTCATGATGTACAATCATCACCATTATACATAAAACTTTTTCATTACTCTAAATAGAAACTCTTGTATCCATTAAGCAATAACTCCTTATTCTCCCCTTATTCACTCCACTCACTATAATTTCATAGTTACCTTCATAATATAGTTACAATTGGACCCTGTTTGTTTGTTAATTTAAAAAAAATTTTTTTGAGACAGAGTCTCATTCTATTGCCCTGGTAGAGTGCCATGGTGTCTTCATAGCTCACAGCAACCTCAAACTCCTGGGCTCAAATGATCCTCTTGCCTTAGCCTCCCTAGTAGCTGGGCCTACAGTTGCCCACCACGAGGCCCAGTTTTTTTCTGTTTTTAGTAAAGACAGGTATTGCTCTTGCTCAGGCTGGTCTCGAACTCCTGAGCTCAAGCAAACCACCCACCTTAACCTCCCAGCTGCTGGGATTATAGGCATCAACAGCCATACCCAGCCAGGTTGGACTCCTTTTAAAGTCCAACATAGCTTGGTCTCTAGTATAGTTTGCCTTCTAATTATACACTATAATGACTGCATTTTAGCTGGAAACTGTGTGACTGTAGTGTTCAGCCTTCAAAATGAGAAGGGCATGTTAATAATGCTTAGTCCTTGTATGGTGATTTTTTTTTTGGTAATTCTAGCTTGTGGCATAATGTAATACATCACATCCTGCCTTAAAAAATCCATTTAGGGCTTAGTGCTTATAGCTCAGTGGTTAGGGTGCCAGCCACATACACCAGGGCTGGCGGGTTCAAACCTGGCTCGGACTTGCTAAACAACAATGACAACTACCTCAAAAAAAATAGCCGGGTATTGTGGTGGACGCCTGTAGTCCCAGCTACTTGGGAAGCTAAAGCAAGAAAATCTCTTAAGCCAAGAGTTTGAGGTTGCTGTGAGCTGTAATGCCATGGCATTCTAGCCAGGGTGACATAGTGAGACTCTGTCTCAAAAAAAAAAAAAATCCATTTAGAAGCTAAATGCAGTTGCTTATGCCTGTGATCCTGGTACTTTGGGAGGCTCAAGTGGGAAGATCACTTGAGGCCAACCTGAGCAACATAGTGAGACTCTATCTCTATAAGAAAATAGAAAAATTAGCTGAGGATACCCATAGTATTAACTACTCAGGAGACTGAGGCAGGACTGCTTGAACCCAAGAGTCTGAGATTGCAGAGTTATAATGATGCCACTTCACACCAGCCCCAGTAACTGGGTGAGACCCTGTCTCAAAAAAAAAAAAAAAAAAAACTTTGCTAGCTGTGATGAAATGCAGTAATTGAACAAGATAAGCTCTCTTTTCCCCCATCACAACTCAGATGTTACGCTTTTACCATCCAGTAAGAACTCAGAAAAAATAAAGAATACACATATACTCTGGATTACAGATGAGATTTTGAGTGGCATGTATATTTATGTTAGAAAAGAAACCTAAGAAATAGGCAGTGCCCATAGCTAAGTGGGTAGGGCACCAGTCACATACACCCAGGGTGGCAGATTCGAACCCAGCCCAGGCCTGCTAAACAACAATGACAACTGCAACTCAAAAAAATAGCCGGGCATTGTGGCAGGGGCCTGTAGTCCCAGCTAGTTGGGAGCCTGAGGCAAGGGAATCGCTTAAGTCCAAGAGTTTTAGGTTGCTGTGAGCTGTGATGCTACGGCACTCTACCCAGGGCGACATGAGACTCTGTCTCAAACAAACAAGCAAACAAAAAAGAAATCTAAGAAATCGTGTCTTGCAGAATGTAAATTTTTTTTTTTTTTTTGAGACAGAGTATCACTATGTCGCCCTCAGTAGAGTGCTGTGGCTTCACAGCTCCAGCAACCTCCAACTATTAGGCTTAAGCGATTCTCTTGCCTCAGCCTCCTAAGTAGCTGGGACTACAGGCACCCACCACAATGCCTGCATAATTTTTGGTTACAGTTGTATTGTTTAGCTGGCCCAGACTCACCAGCCTAGGTGTCTGTGGCCGGCTCCCTACCTACTGAGCTATGGGCACCACCCAGAATATGAATTTTGTAATGTAATTTACTAGAATGTAAGCCAGACTGAAAATACTCTATAAATAGAATAGTGGGTTTTTTTCTAATTCTTTAACATATTAAACTAAGAACTAAAAATTCATATTCTTTCATTGAATGTAAACTTTTTCATATGTCTATGTGATCAGTGCTAAGTAATGAGAAGTTAATTTTGTTCTTAAAAAATAAAAAGTTTAGGCCAGGCATGGTGGCTCACACCTGTAATTAATTCCAGCACTTTGCGAGGCTGATGAGGGTGGATCAACTGAGCTCAGGAGTTCCAGACCAGCCTAAGCAAAAATGAGACGCTGTTTCTACTAAAAATAAAAAAAAGTAACTGGGTGTTATGGTGGTTTCCTGTAGTCTCAATTATTTGGGAGGCTGAGTCAAGAGGATTACTCAAGCCCAAGAGTTTGAGGTTACTGTGAGCTATGATGCCACTGCACTCTACCCAGGGCAACAAAGAAAAAAGAAAAAGTTTGGGTCAGGTGCAGTGGCTCATGCCTGTAATCCCAACACTTGGGGAGGATCACTTGAAACCAAGAATTTGAGACCAGCCTGAGCAACAAAAAAAATAAAATAAAAATTAGCCAGAAATAAATAAGTAAGTAAGTAGCTAGGCAGGGTAGCTCGGGTCTGTAGTCTCAGCTACTTGGAAGGCTAAGGCTGAAGGATTACTTGAAACTGAAGAGTTTGAGGTTTCAGTGAGCAGTGATGTTATCACTGCACTCGACCCTGGACAACAAAGCAAGACTCAGTCCCCCCAAAAAATGAAAGAAAAGAAAGAGGAAAAGTTTTAGAAATTAAATTCTATGTCTTCCAGAGTTATCAATGTAAATAGTAAGGGAGATAATTACTTCTGAACTATTGATTTTGGCTCGGAACCTATAACTCAGTGAGTAGGGCACCAGCCACATACACTGAAGCTGGTGGGTTTGAGCCTGGCCTGGGCCTGCTAAACAACAATGACAATGGCAATCAAAAGAAGAAATAAATAAATAAACTATTGATTTCATGGTCATTTTTTAGCCAGACATTCTTTAATATTTTAAAAATCATTATAAATCGTCTCGGCACCTGTGGCTCAACAGGCTAAGGCGCCAGCCACGTACACCTGAGCTGGCAGGTTCGAATCCAGCCCGAGCCCGCCAAACAACAATGACGGCTGCAACCAAAAAATGGCCGGGCATTGTGGCAGGCGCCTGTAGTCCCAGCTACTTGGGAGGCGGAGGCAGGAGACTCGCTTGAGCCCAGGAATTGGAGGTTGCTGTGAGCTGTGATGCCACAACACTCTATCCAGGGTGACAGCTTGAGGCTCTGTCTCAAAAA